>JAACYP010020039.1:0-20530 GCA_011076525.1 Nettapus auritus | reverse complement strand
TCAGCAAGCACAAAGCAGGGCTCCAGACAGGGAGACAGACAAAGGTCCTGTTGGAAAAGGGGAATGTAAGGCTTAAATTGGGAATTAACTGAATTTTGCTCACAGACTTTACTCATAACACTCTATATATATTGTTTCTTTTTTCTCATTTGGCAGTGTCCTTGACCAAAGGCAGAAAATGCCCAATATCAGCTCTGTGAGCAAGTTCCTCCTGCTGGCATTCGCAGACACACGGGAGCTGCAACTCCTGCACTTCGTGCTCTTCCTGGGCATCTACCTGGCTGCCCTTCTGGGTAACGGCCTCATTCTCACTGCCATAGCCTGCGACCACCACCTCCACACCCCCATGTACTTCTTCCTCCTCAACCTCGCCCTCCTTGACCTGGGATCCATCTCCACCATTGTACCCAAAGCCATGGCCAATTCCCTCTGGGACACCAAGGCAATCTCCTATCAAGGATGTGCAGCTCAAGTCTTTCTGTTCACTGTCTCTGCTGGAGCAGAGTTTTCCCTCCTCACTGTCATGGCCTACGACCGCTACGTTGCCATTTGCAAGCCCCTGCACTACGGGAGCCTCCTGGGCAGCAGAGCTTGTGCCCAGATGGCAGCAGCTGCCTGGGGCAGTGGCTTTCTCAATGCTGTCCTGCACACAGCCAACACATTTTCCCTGCCCCTCTGCCAAGGCAATGCAGTGGACCAGTTCTTCTGTGAGATCCCCCAAATCCTCAAGCTCTCCTGCTCCAGTTCTTATCTCAGGGAATTTGGACTTCTTGTGGTTATTGGCGCATTAGCCTTTGGTTGCTTTGTTTTCATTTTTTTGTCCTATGTGCAGATCTTCAGGGCTGTGCTGAGGATGCCCTGTGAGCAGGGTAGGCACAAAGCCTTTTCCACATGCCTTCCTCACCTGGCTGTGGTCTCCCTGTTTGTCAGTGCCATTATGTTTGTCTACCTGAAACGCCCTTCCAAATCATTCCCATCCCTGGATCTGGTGTTGTCATTTCTTTACTCGGTGGTGCCTCCAGCAGTTAACCCCCTCATCTACAGCATGAGGAACCAGGAGCTCAGGGATGCCCTGAGGAAACTCTTTTGATACATGCTTCTCCTACACTGCTAAGGGACCTATTATCTTAACAGGATAACAAGGACACAGAAAATATTATGACAGTATTTTGTTGTTCTTTTTTTTCAATATCGTTTTCTCAGTAGTGTTATGATATTATTTTTATTTAATTATTTTTTTTCTTATGCTCTCATCTTTGATTATTATATTTAAGTTAATCCAGTCTTCTCATGTACCTATAAAGCTGGGCATCCTGTGTACCTAAAGACAATAAAGAAGCCATGAGAAATTTAGTGGTCTCAGCTGCCATGTCTTCACATCTCCTCTGGAGCTGGGGGAGCAGCCCCAGCATGCAGGAGGTGCTCGAGGCCAAGAGCCCAGCTGCCACATGGAGGATCATCCCCACTGGCCCTCAGGGCTGCCCCTCACTGCCCGCTGGGCTCTGCCTCTCTGCTGCCTTTGGGTCAGGGCTGCTGCTTCCCTGGAGCCATGGACATGGCCTGCAGCAGGGCCTCAGTGATAGTCCTGTTGTCTCTACAGAGACCTCTCTGTCACATTTCTGTGCACCTCTTCACAAACCTGGTGTCAGGAATACACCTAAGGGGCTGCTCCATTGACAGGTCTCTTGCTTTTCTGGGTTTCAACATTAATCAGAATCCCAGAGTGACCGGTGTGGGATCAACGGCTGGACTGGGAGCTCCATTCTTGGTTGCACATAGCCCAGCAAACTGTAACTGGCCTTTGACATATCTGCATGGGACTGTCATACTGGTGCTGGGGTTGAGGGCAAATAATATTCTGGAGTGGAGTACGGAACTGTCAGGATATGTCAGTTGATATTTAAGGACATTTTGCATGTCTGGGTTGGCAGCAAGTGGTTCCTCGACTAATGAATCACTGTAGTGGGTTTACGTGGCAAGGTTTTGGTAGGAGGGGGGCCATAGGGGTGGCTTCTGTGAGAAGGATCTAGAAGCTGCCCCATGTTTGGTAAGGGCCCCAATGCTGTCCAGAGCTGAGCCAATAAGTGATGTTGTTTTGCGCCTCTGTGAGAGCATATTGAAGACAGGGAAAAAAACTCTGCGCCACATAGCAGCTGGGAGGGTGAGAGGAGTGAGGAACAGCCTTGCAGGCGCCAAAGTCAGTGAAGAAGGAGGGGGAGAGATGCTCCAGGTGCCAGAGCAGAAGTCCCCTGCGGCCTGTGGTGAGGACCATGGTGAAGCAGGATGTCCCCCTGCAACCCATGGAGTACCACGGTGGAGCAGGGTTCCACGCTGCAGCCCATGGAGGAGACGACGGTGGAGCAGGTGGACCTGCCCCGACGGAGACTGTGGCCTGTGGAAGTCCTCTGCTGGAGCAGATTCCAGGCTGGACCTGCAGGCCGTGGAGAGGAGACCACGCAGGAGCAGGTGACCGGGCAGGAGCTGCTGCCCATGGGGGACCCAGGTTGGAGCAGTTTGCTCCTGAGGGATGCACCCCGTGGTACGGGCCCATATCTGGAGCAGTTCTTGAAGAGCTGCTGCCTGTGGACAGCCCACACTGGATCAGTTCAGCAAGGACTGCATCCCGTGGGAGGGACCCCACAGCACAGGGGACAAGAGTGACCGAGAAGGAGCAGCAGAGAAGAAGTGTTATAGACTGACCATAACCCCCATTCCCCTGTTCCTCTGTGCCGTTCAAGGGGAGGAGGTGGAAGAGGGTGGATGGGGGGGAAGGTGTTTTTGGTTTCTTTCCTTTGTTTCTCACTTCTCTAGCTTGTTTGTAATAAACAATAAATCTTACTTTCTCTCTATGCTGAGTCTGTTTTGCCCATCACGATAATTATTGCGCGATCTCCTTGACCTTATCTCAACCCTTGAGCCCCTTTCATCATATTTTCTCCTCGCTCCTCTTTGAGGAGGGGGAGTGAGAGAGCGGTTGTGGTGGGACTCAGCTGCCCACCCAAGTAAAACCATCACAGGATCACAGAATCATCTGGGTTAGAAGAGACCTCCAAGATCACCAAGTCCAACCTCTGACATAATGCTAACAAGTACTCCACTAAACCATATCCCTAAGCTCTGCATCTAAACGTCTTTTAAATACCTCCAGGGATGGTGACTCAACCACTTCCCTGGTGTCGTGGTTTCAGTTCAGACAAAGTTAATTTTCTTCCTGGTAGCTGGTAGGGTGCTATGTTTTGGATTAGGATGAAAAGAATGCTGAAAACATGCCAAAGTTTTAATTGTTGCAAAGCAGTGCTTACACCAAGCCAAGGACTTTTCAGCTTCTTGCTCTGTCCTGCCAGGGGGCAGGCTGGGGGTGCAGCAGGAGCTGGGAGAGGACAGAGCCTGGACAGCTGACCCAAACTGTCCAAAGGGGTATTCTATACCATCTGATGTCATGCTAAACAATATATAAGGGTGGCTAGCCGGGGTGGGGGTCCGGGTTGCTCGGGGATATGCTGGGCATTATTGTTATTATTGTTATTATTATTGTTGTTGTTGTTATTATTTGCCTGTCTTAATAAACTGTTTTTATCTCAACTCACAGGGTTCACTTTCCCATTTCTCTCCCCCATCCCAGAGAGGGAGGGGGGAGGGTGAGCAAACGGCTGTGTTGTGTTTAGCTGCCAGCCAGGTTAAACCACAACACCTGGGCAGCCCATTCCAATGCATAAAAACCCTTTCAATAAAAAAGTTCTTCCTAATACCCAGCCTAAAGCTCCCCTGCAACTTTAGCCCATCCCCCTTGTCCTATCACCAGACACATGGGAGAATAGACTAACACGTACCTCGCTACAGCCTCCTTTAAGAGAAGGACCCTCTGCTATAGAAAGCGATAAGGTTGCCCCTGAGCCTCCTCTTCTCCAGGCTGAACAACCCCAGCACCTTCAGCCACTCCGTGTAAGACTAGTTCTCCTGAACCCTAAGTGACCATGGCAGAATCATAGAATTGTAGAATCATAGAATATCCCTAGCTGGAAGGGACCCATAAGGATTATAAAGTCCAAGTCCTTGCACTGCACATGTCTACCCTAAAGGTTAGGCCATGTGACTAAGTGCACAGTCCAATCGCTTCTTAAATTCATACAGGCTTGGTGCAGTGACTACTTCACCGGGGTTCCTGTTCCAGTGCGCAACCACCCTCTCAGTGAAAAATCTCCTCCTGATGTCTAGTCTAAACTTTCCCTGCCTCAGCTTCACCTCATTCCCACGGGTCCTATCACTGGTGTTTATGGAGAATAAGTCACCCGCCTCTCCACTCCCCCTTGCGAGGAAGTTGTAGACCACAATAGGTCTCCCCTGCTCCAGGCTGAATAGGCCCAGTGACCTCAGCTGCTCCTCGTATGCTTTCCTCTCCAGGCCCTTCATCTTCTTTGTTGCCCTTCTCTGGACACTTTCCAACAGTTGAATGTCCTTTTTGTGCTGTGGTGCCCAGAACTGCACACAGTACTCGAGGTGAGGCCGCACCAGTGCAGAGTAGAGCAGGACAATCACTTCCCTCGCCCAACTAGTGATGCCATGCTTGATGCACCCCAGGATACGGTTGGCCCTCCTGGCTGCCAGGGCACACTGCTGGCTCATATTCAACTTGCTGTCAACCATGACCCCCAGATCCCTCTCTGCGGGGATGCTCTCCAGCATCTCATTGCCCAGCCTGTATGTACAGCCAGGGTTGCCTCGTCCCAGGTGCAGGACCCGGCACTTGCTTTTGTTAAACTTCGTGTAGTTGGTGATGGCCCGTTCTCCAACCTGTCCAGATCTCTCTGCAAGGCCTTTCCACCTTCATCCGAGTCTACAATTCCTCCAAGTTTGGTGTCATCGGCAAATTTGCTCAAAACACCTTCAAGCCCTACATCCAAATCATTTATATAAACATTGAAGAGGACCAGCCCTAAAATAGAGCCTTGAGGGACCTCACTACTTACCCTCCTCCAGCCTGATGTAGCCTCATTTACCACAACCCTTTGAGCCCTTCCTGTCAGCCAATTGCTCACCCATCGTATGATGTTTTTGTTAAGTTGTATGCTGGACATTTTGTCCAGGAGGATCCTATGTCAAAAGACTTGCTGAAGTCCAAAAAGATCACATCAGCTGGTTTCCCTTGGTTGAGTAGACGGGTGATCTTATCATAAAAGGAAATCAAATTTGTTAGGCAGGACCTACCCCTCATGAACCCATGTTGGCTGGGACCAATGACTGCATTGTCCCCCAGGTGCGCTTCAATAACTTCAGGAATCATCTTCTCCATAATTTTACCAGGCACTGTTGTGAGACTGACAGGCCTGTAATTGCTAGGGACTTCTTTCTTACCCTTCTTGAAAATTGGCACAACATTTGCCAGCTTCCAGTCTACAGGGACCTCTCCAGATTCCCAAGATAGTTGAAAAATAATTGAGGGAGGTCCTGTGATGATGTCAGCCAGCTCTTTAAGCACCCTGGGATGAATCCCACCCGGACCCATGGACTTGTATGGAACCAGGTGGAACAGCACATCCCGCACATGTTCAGGGTCAGTTGGGAGTTTGTCATTTCCACCATCACAGTCCTCCAGCTCAGGGCACCCTGGGTCCCGAAGCCCATCATCAGTGTTGAAGACAGAGGGGAAGAAGGCATTAAACATCTCTGCTTTGCCTACGTCATTGTCTGTGAGGAAACCTTCCCAATCCAGCAGCAGACCTATGTTTTCTTTGGTTCTCCTTTTTTTGTTCACATATCGAAAAAAAAAAAAAAACTTTTTTATTGTCTCCTACAGACATGGCCAGCTGCAACTCTAGTTGGGCTTTGGCCACATGAATTTTAAAAGATTGACCAGCACTGATGGATGCCAATGCCTTCAAAAGCAGTTTCCCACGGGACCTTGCCAACTAGTTCCCTGAGCAGCCTGAAGTCCACTCCCCATATCCAGGGCTGAAGTTTTGGTCACAGTTTTCCTTCTGTCACCTTAAATTCTAAATTCAACCACTTCATGGTCACTATGGCTGAGACGACCGCCAATTGTCACATCTCCCACAAGACCTTCTCTGTTCTCCAGCAAGAGATCTAGGAGGGCACCTTTCCTAGTTGGCTCCCTTAGCACCTGCACCAGGAAGTTATCATCTAGGTGCTTTATGAACCTCCTGGGCTTGCTTGCGTCATCCATTTGGTGATCCCAGTCAACGTCTGGCAAGCTGAAGTCTCTCATAAGGACAAGGGTAGTTGCTCTTGAGGCATCTCTTTGTTCTGCAAAGAATAATTCTTTGGCGTTGTCATTCTGGCCGGGTGGTCTGTAATAGCCTCCCACAACGACATCCCCTTTATTTGTTTGTCCCTTAATCCTTACCCAGAGGCTCTCAACTTTGCTATTGCCAACCTGAAGTTCCACACAGTGCAGCCCATGCTTCACATACAATGCCACCCTGCCACCTCGCCTACCCTGCCTGTCCCTCCTGAAGAGCCTGTAACCATCTATTGCTGCACACTAGCCACAGGACACATCCCACCAGGTTTCACTTATGCCAATGATGTCGTAGCTGTGGGACTGGGCCAAGACTTCTAACTCATCCATTTTATTCCTCATACTGTGTGTGTTTGAGTAGAAGCTCTTCAAATGCACCTCCCTACATGCAACTCCTTGTGGAGCTGACCGAAGGACCTCACTGGCACACAGTCCCTCTGATTCTAGTGCACCATCCCTTAGGTCATCACCGGCTTGCCTGGCTTTATCACCTTCCCCCTTTGACTCTAGTTTAAAGCCCTATCTATCAGCCCTGACATTTCCTGACTAAAAATTCTTACCTCTCTTTGAGAGAGGTGCATCCCATCTGGTGCCAGCAGGCCTGGTATCACGTAGACCTTCCCGTGATCAAAAAAAACAGTTTTGCCTTTTGCACCAGTCCTGAAGCCACATGTTAATGTGATGAGCCCACCTGTCAGCATCGAGTCCCCCTATCGGAAGGACAGAGGCAAACACAACCTGTGCCCCTGATCCTTTAAGTAGTCGCCCCAAAGCCCTAAGGTCCCTTTTGATCACTTTTGGACTTCTCGTTGTTACCTCGTCATTACCAGTCTGAAAGACCAGTAGCAGGGAGTAGTCAGTGGGCCGTACCAGGCTCTTGACTTTCTTATCAAAGTCTCTCACCCGAGCCCCAGGGAGGCAACACACTTCCCTGTGGGTTGGGTCCAGTTGGCATATTGGACCCCCTGTCCCTTTCAGAAGGGAGTCCCCCATGACAATAACCCTTCTTTCTTTTTTGACAGATGATGTAGTAATATGGGGCGTAGGCTGCCTTGCCTTAGGCACCCTCTCCAACTGGGATGGGCTTTCATCCACTTCGTTGTTCTGACTGTCATGTTCTAGACCCTCATACCTGTTATATAAGGGTAGATGGGAAGATGATGTGGGCAGGGACAGGGCTCACCTACCACCCTGAACAGGAACCTCCCTCCATTCCCCCTCATTGGCTTAGGTCCCCTCCTACTGCCTAGCGGGATGAGGGAACTTTTGCCTTCTGCATAGCAGGAGACACTTGCTCTGTGGCAGGCTCGTGAGTCTGTCTCAGAAAGGGTAAAGTACACCTCCACCAGTCAATTTCCCTCTTTGATTCCCTGATGCTCATGAACCTGCTCACCCCCTCCCGAAGCTCTGCTACCTGGCTGGGCACACCTCCCACAGGCATACCCCTTGCTGCTGCTGTTGGATACTGACAGAAGACTTGGGCACAGCCTTGCAGCCCAAGACCTGGATGGCTGCGTGCTTCTCCAAGCCCTCTGTCTGAATAGCCACATGGTTGACTCTGGCTGGAGAGGCCACAAGAGATGCTGATGCCATGTTTTTCTGCCTGGTTGATACCACGGCCAGGTTACTCACGAGCAGGTTACAAGTACTGACAGAATCACAGAATCACAGAATTTCTAGGTTGGAAGAGACCTCAAGATCATCGAGTCCAACCTCTGACCTAACACCAACAGTCCCCACTAAACCATATCCCTAAGCTCTACATCTAAACGTCTTTTAAAGACCTCCAGGGATGGTGACTCCACCACTTCCCTGGGCAGCGCGTTCCAATGTCCAACAACCCTTTCGGTAAAGGAGTTCTTCCTAAGATCCAACCTAAAACTCCCCTGGCGCAACTTAAGCCCATTCCCCCTCATCCTGTCACCAGGCACGTGGGAGAACAGACCAACCCCCACCTCGCTACAGCCTCCTTTGAGGTACCTGTAGAGAGCAATAAGGTCACCCCTGAGCCTCCTTTTCTCCAGGCTGAACAATCCCAGCTCCCTCAGCCGCTCCTCGTAGGGCTTGTTCTCCAGGCCCCTCACCAGCTTCGTCGCTCTTCTCTGAACTCGCTCAAGCACCTCCATGTCCTTCTTGTAGCGAGGGGCCCAAAACTGAACACAGTATTTGAGGTGCGGCCTCACCAGAGCCGAGTACAGGGGGACAATCACCTCCCTAACCCTGCTGGTCACACTGACGGGAAAGACTGCTGCAAAAAAGCGGCGAGAGGCCCTCCCTGCTCACCCTGCCTGCTCAGACTGCCGCTCCCCGCCCTTATGATGCCCCACGCCTTGTTTGCCCATCCTGTTCACTGTGTTCCTGGTTGCTTGCGCTCCCTAGGGGGCTGCTTTCGAATGGCTGGGGAGGGGGTGCTGCTGGCTCCACCTATTCCTCGTCAGCCTCCTTCGCCAGGGCTGCCGGGTCCTGGTGCCTCCCTCGGCTGCTTCGAGTGGCCTCGATGCCAAAAAAAAAAAAAAAGATCATGCCTGTCTCAATCCCCCACTCTGCTGCAGAACGCATCTGCCCTGGAGCCAATCACTTCAGCAAATGCGTTCATTAAAATTCATTTCATTTCATTCCTTATGCATTCATTAAAATCACTATGCTGCCAGAGGCCCCGTTGCATCTAAAGTAATTCCCTGGAATGGAAGCTGTCAGAAAGTACCTGCAGGGGACAAGAGCCCTTTGGGGGCTCATGTGGAGACAGATGAAGTTCCCAGGGCACCTCCACTGCAAGCAGTCTTTTTCCCTTTAAGTGCAGCCCAGCCCAGCACATGAAAACCCTTCAAAGACAAACCCCTTCTTCAGTGGGTTCTTGGTATTGACCTAAAGATGAACTGTCCATTGGGAACTACCTGACATACACTCCCTTATTCCTAGTAGATATTTGAACATCCATTACCACTCTGTGTCATCTGAGTCAAACTCAGGATGAAAGACTCAAGTATAGGACACTTTAAATGGCTGAGAGAGAACCCGTTACCTTGAACCACGCTCGTTCATCATCCCCTTCCAAATAGGGATATGAAAGTGGAAAATGTGAAATGACCCATGAGGTCAATGCACAGAGAAAGGGAAAGTCATACGTATCGTGCTATACTGGCAGAAGGCAAAAAGCATTGCATTGTGCCTCAGAGTAATCAAGGAAACCAAATCCAGTTTATACAGGAATTAAAGCAGAGTGAAGAACACAGAGATGTGGCCTATTATGAAGTTGGATGTAAATCTCTTGTGGAACATATGTCTTTCTGTGGCATCACCAATGCAAATTACACAAGAACTACATCACATAAGGTAACCCATCCCACCCTGGTTCTGTCATCCTAGTGGCAATGGGAAAGGAGCTGACAGCCAAGGGATGCATTTAGGTGTAGATGGTGGGGCCAAGCAGAGACAAGGAGTCAAGGCAGTGGGATGGGGGAGGCCAGGAGAAGAAGCTCAAGGGTGGTGCTTCTTGTGAGGACACGTTTGTGCCAGCAGCCTGAGTGGGCAGCAGCTGTGCGGAGGCGAGGGGAGGCCAGGAAGTGCATGTCAAGAATGCTCCTGCCAGCAGAGACAAGGCAGGGGCTGAGGCCAAGGGGAGAGGCAGGCCCACGGCACGGGGCTACAAGTGCCATACTGAGATCCCTGCCCCTGCAGCAGCCACACTGGCCCTCAGCAGATGTGCTGGCTGGCACACACTGGGAGGTCCTGGCATGCATCAGAGAGCAGCAAGGAGGGCACTGGAAAGGGCTGGGGCGAGACGAGTTGTCCCCTCTGCTGCAGCCACCACATGGAGTGTGGCAGGAGGGGGTGCGATGCCTTTACTCGGGTGGGTGGCCGAGCTCCACCACAACTGCTCTCTCACTCCCCCTCCTCCAACAGGAACGGGAAGAAAATATAATGAAAAGGGCTGAAGGGTTGAGATAAGGACAGGGAGATTGTGCAATAATTATCGTGACAGGCAAAACAGACTAAGCATAGAGAGATAGTAAGATTTATTGCTTATTACAAACAAGCTAGAGAAGGGAGAAACAAAGGAAAGAAACCAAAAGCACCTTCCCCCTCATCCACCCTCTTCCACCTCCTCCCCCCAAGAGGCACAGGGGAACAGGGGAATGGGGGTTATGGTCAGTCTATAACACTTCTTCACGAGTCCTTCTCGGTCACTCTCGCCTCCTGTGCTGTGGGGTCCCTCCCACGGATTGCAGTCCTTGCTGAACTGATCCAGCGTGGGCTGTCCACAGGCAGCAGCTCTTCAAGAACTGCTCCAGATATGGGTCTGTACCATGGAGTCCATCCCTCGGGAGCAAACTGCTCCAGCCTGGGTCCCCCACAGGCAGCAGCTCCTGCCAGGCCACCTGCTCCTGCGTGGTCTTCTCTCCACGGCCTACAGGTCCAGCCCGGAATCTGCTCCAGCAGAGGACTTCCACAGGCCACAGTCTCCGTCCATGCAGGTCCGCCTGCTCCACTGTGGTCTCCTACACAGGTTGCAGTGTGGAACCCTGCTCCACCGTGGTACTCCATGGGCTGCAGGGGGACAGGCTGCTTCACCGTGGTCCTCACCACAGGCTGCAAGGGACTTCTGCTCTGGTGCCTGGAGCACCTCTCCCCCTCCTTCTTCACTGACCTTGGTGCTTGCAAGGATGTTCCTCACTCCTCTCACTCTCCCAGCTGCTGTGTGGCACAGCGCTTTTTTTCCCTGTCTAAAATATGCTCTCACAGAGGCGCAAAACAACATCACTTATTGGCTCAGCTCTGGACAGCAGTGGGGCCCTTACCAAACATGGGGCAGCTTCTAGATCCTTCTCACAGAAGCCACCCCTATGGCCCCCTGCTATCAAAACCTTGCCACGTAAACCCACTACACACAGGGATCATGGCCACGGGGCAGAGCCTGGCATTGGATTCTCCATGACCACCTTGTAGGTTCTGGGAGGCTGCAGTGAGGGGACGAATGCCCTGGGCCCCCTTCCTGCTCTGACCAGGCCAGCAAGGGCCCAGATCAGCCTCCTCTCCCCTGCCCCTGCAGCTCTGCATTTCCTTCATGCAGTCCTGGCTCTGCAGCACCAAGCTCTGCTGGGAGTCCTCTCCTGCATGCACTGCCCAGCTCTGCCCAACCCCTGCCCAGCTCTTCCCACATCCCTGCCCTCTACCCTGCCTAGCCCAGACCAGACCAGCAGCCCAGACCAGCCTGGCCCCAGGGCAGTGCCCACCACAGGCTGCTGCAGGGCTCTGGGCACGGCCACCAGAGCCCCAGCCCCTCGCAAGGCACCGCAGCTGCTGGACAAAGGTGGCTCTGGACCAGTTCAACAGCCCCTTGGCTGGGGTCAGCCACAGCTCAGGAAATGGAGGTCCATGAAGCTGCAGGATGCCGTGAAGCTGCTATCGGATGTATTGGAATTGAGGATTTAATGGGCTGGCTCATAAGACCCACAGAAGAATCAGGCTCCAGTGGACACCAGTGAACAGTGTGCTGTAATGCCATCAAGATATAAAGAGGCAGAACACATTTGTATTTCTGGAATGACAGAGGGATCCCATCAGCTAACTCTACTGGAGGATGATGTGAGTCTAACTTGGAAAGTGTGAAAAAAGCTCCAATGGGGAATGATCGGATGCTCTGTACATGCTTGGCATAGACTACTTCAGGAGTGGGTACTACTTCAAAGACCCAGAAGTTTTCTGGTGGGCTTTGGCATAGCTGCCTTGGAGACAGAGGACAGTAAACCATTGTCTACCTTGCCCACTCTCTCACAGGACCCTTCTGCTGTGGAGGTGCTGATGGCCAATGAACAGCAGGTGACAATCACTACCACAACAGTGCACCTGAGGCAATATTGCACTAACAGAGACTCCCTGATGCCCATCTGTGAGCTTCTTCCTTCATTGGAGATCCAAGGAGTGATCAGCAAGACTCACCCACGTTTTAATAGTCCCATATGCCCATTGTGGAAGTCTAATGGCGAGAGGAAGCTAAAGGTGAACTTTTGTGGCCTGAATGAAGTCACAACACTGCTGAGTGCTGCCGAGCTGGGCATGCTAGAACTTCGTTAAATATGAACTGGAGGCAAAGTCAACCAAGTGCCATGCCACAATGGATATCACTAATGCATTTTTCTCCATCCCTTTGGCAGAAGTGTGAAGGCCACAGTTTGCTTTCACTTCAGGGATGTCCAGTCCACCTGGAATTCACTGTCCCATTGGTGGAAACACAGACCTGACTTTTGCCATGGACTGATCCAGAGTGCTCTGGAACAGGGGAAGCTGCTGAACACCTGCAGTACATTGATTTCATCATCGAGTGGGGTAACACAGCAGAAGTATTTGAGAAAGGGAAGAAAATAAGTGAAATCCTTCTGGAAGATAGTTTTGTTGTAAACAAAGCAAGGTCAAGTGGCCTGCAGAGGACATCTTGATGAAGGCTGGCCAGAGTCAGGAGACAGCTGCTTGGGGACGGGCTGGGCATTGGTCAGTGGGTGGTGAACAATTGCCTTGAGCATCACTTGGTTTGTACTACTACTGTTACTACTACTGCTACTACTACTACTACTACTACTATTACTATGTATTATTAATATAATTATTCATAAAGGGATCACAATCATAAATGATATTATTTTCTCTTCCTTTTCTGCCCTATTAAACACTCTTTATCTCAACACACAACTTTTTATATTATTTTGTTCCTGTTTCTCTCTACCATACCAGGTTGGTGGTGAGTGAACAGACGCATGTTAATGAACTGCCTGCAAGGTTAAACCACAACATCATGTTTGACAATCACAGCCTAACAGCAGAAATCACAGTTCTAAAACCAGTCTCTCCCATGTTCAGAAAGGATCAGTTGGTGATGCCTTCAGTCTGCTTCAAACACCACACCCCAGGAGACACCCTGCTGCCTTCAGAAGGTGCCAGCCCTGAGGCCTTGGGGACACCTCGAGAGAGCCCAATGGCACAGAGCAAGCAATGCCATGGTCGGGTGCTGTGCTGCTGAGCTGGGTCAGGCTCCTGGACACAAGAGGATCTCCTGGCAAGTGGGCAGAGCTGAAGACAGACAGCTCCGCCCAGGAGCAGCTCCTCTGCACAGCGCAGCAGAGCTGGGGGCTCTGACCGCAGGTGGCACGGGGAGGGGAGAGAGGGCTTGGAGGCAGTGAGGAGTGCAACAACAGAGGGCAGCGTGTGGCAGGACAGATCTGCAGACTCGACACCATGAGACTGTGGCAGCAGGGCAATGCAGATGGGGTTGCCGAAGGGGTCTTCTACAGCTGGCACATCTGATGGCTGATAACATCTATCAGGATGGTTCTCTCTGTTTCTCCAGCGAGGAGTAAAAGATGCTTTAGAGAATGACATTTATGATTGAGCATTTAAAGAGGAAGACTGAGGCTTGGTTTACCTGAAGGGAAAGGCTTTTATTGGGATTCTGTGCTTTCAGATTCTTGCAGTGGAGGGGAATCTCAGTGAGTCTGAGCACACAGCTTGTGGGATGGGGTTTTCTGGCCATGGACAGGGAGGAGAGGTGGGGACACAGAACCAGCTCACAGCAGGGATATGGGCAGGCAGCAGGGACATGAGCAGGTGGTGAGAGGGAGCTGCTGCCAGAAATGATGTGCGAGGGAGGGCTCAGGTACCTTCCTGCCATCCCCTGCCGTGCAGGCGCCTTCCCTGGGATATCCCCTGCTCTCCTCTCCCACCAGCACAGCCTCTGCCCTCAACCTCCTGTCTCCCCAGCAGGAGCTGCCTCCTCTGCAGCAAGAGCTGTAGCACAGGAGGGTCTGCTGAGTGTCCGTCTGTCCCTGCCTGGCCTTGCCTCCCCTGGCAGCCACACACTGGCATTCCTCCTGGCTTCTCTGCGTGGCCGTGCTGCTGCTGTACTTGTTTGCAGGCTGGCTGGGGATGGGGCTTTCACATGCACATGGAGAGAGCCCTCGGTGTGGTTGGGGGAAGGGGAGTACAGGGTCAGGGTGAGGGGTCTGGAGATGTGCACTTTGAGCCTGGATTCTTTTACTCCCAGCAGTGTCCAGGTTCTTCTCGGCTGAACCTCAGAACAATTTTTTTGCAACTCAAAGAGATGTCAGCAAAGCTCCACTGAAACCAGGGATAGGATCCACAGGATTTCATTTGGAATGCAGGAGAAATGAGCAGGATTTCTGCCTAATAGAATCTCCTCTGGAGTGGTGGTTAAGCTAGAAAAAGAGACACAACTATAAATCCACCTATGTTCTTTCCTTATTGCTGTAAGAGAGTACTCAGACATTCATTGCCCAGAGCAGAATGCCCAGATACAAGGGACAGCCTCAGGCAGCATCAAAACAAATTCAGAAAAGGTACCTGCCAAATGTTTGGAACTGAGATAAAACTTCGGGAAGTTTAAATGGAAATGGAAATCCTTATTCTCCAATAATTATATTGCTAATTATCACCATCTCTCTGTTCCTTCAGCAGGACCCAATCCTAAAATCAGCAAATGCTCAACAGCAGCTCTGTGAGTGAGTTCCTCCTGCTGGCATTCGCAGACAGGCGGGAGCTGCAGCTCCTGCACTTTGCGCTCTTCCTGGGCATCTACCTGGCTGCCCTCCTGGGCAACGGCCTCATCCTCACTGCTGTAGCCTGCAACCACCGCCTCCACACGCCCATGTACTTCTTCCTCCTCAACGTCGCCCTCCTTGACTTGGGATCCATCTCCACCATTGTACCCAAAGCCATGGCCAATTCCCTCTGGGACAACAGGGCCATCTCCTATCAAGGGTGTGCTGCACAGGTCTTCTTTTCAATCTTCTTTGTTATAGCCATCATGGCGTACGACCGCTATGTTGCCATCTGCAAGACCCTGCACTACAGGAGCCTCCTGGGCAGCAGAGCTTGTGCCCAGATGGCAGCAGCTGCCTGGGGCAGTGGCTTTCTCGATGCTGTCCTGCACACAGCCAATACATTTTCCCTGCCCCTCTGCCAAGGCAATGCAGTGGACTAGTTCTTCTGTGAAATCCCCCAGATCCTCAAGCTGTCCTGTTCAGATGCCTACCTCAGGGAAGTTGGGGCACTTGTGTACAGTGTTTCTTTATCATTTGGCTGTTTTGTTTTCATTGTGTTGTCCTATGTGCAGATCTTTAATGCAGTGCTGAGGAATCCTTCTGAGCAGGGCCAGTACAAAGCCTTTTCCACGTGCCTCCCTCACCTTACTGTGGTCTCTCTGACTGTTAGCACTGGCTTGTTTGAATACCTGAGGCCTCCCTCCCTCACCTCCCAGCTACTGGACCTGTTTTTTTCCTTACTCGATGGTGCGTCCAGCAGTGAACCCCCTCATCTACAGCATGAGGAACCAGGAGCTCTAATGTGCAGTGAGGAAAATATTTCTATACATGCTTCTTCATCATCAATAATGACTTAATTATTGTGATTATTATCAAGTCATTTTTGCCATTACACATATTATCAAAATGTAATATCAGAAATAATCCAAACAGGTTTAGCTGGTTGTTTGGGAAACTTACAGAATGATTTCTTTAAGTATATTTTTAAATATTTTAACAAAATTGTATATTGATAGAAGTAATGATATTGTTGTCCTCCTGCATACCAAGTTGTGAAATTATTTTTAACCAGTCATAG
Source organism: Nettapus auritus (assembly GCA_011076525.1). Taxonomy (NCBI): domain Eukaryota; kingdom Metazoa; phylum Chordata; class Aves; order Anseriformes; family Anatidae; genus Nettapus; species Nettapus auritus. Next base: position 4,644 of record JAACYP010020039.1, on the reverse strand, counting down.
AATCATGGAATCATAGAACGGCCTGGGTTGGAAAAGACCTCAAAGATCATCTAGTTCCAACCCCCGTACCATAGGCAGTGACACCTCCCAGTAGATTATGGTTGCTCAAGACTTCATCTAACTTGCTCTTGAAGACCTGCAGGAATGGGGCATCCAATACCTCTGTAGAAAACCTGTTCCAGTGCCTCACCTCCCTCTGAGTGAAAAATTTCCTTCTAACCTCTAATATGAATCTCTCCTCTTTTACCTTAAAACCATTTCCCCTTGTCCCATCATTATATAGCTGAGTAAAGAGCCCTTCTCCATCCCTTTTATAAAACCCTTTTAAGTACTGAAAGTCTGCAATGAGAAGAACCCCCAAGTTCTTCTCTTCAGGGCTGCTCTCAATGAGTTCTTCCCCCAGCCTATCCCCACGTCTGGGATTTCCCAGGCCCAGGTGCAGCACCTTGCACTTGCACTTGCTGAACCTCATTAGGTTCACATGGGCCCAGTTCTCAAGCCTGCCCAGGTCCCCTTGGATGGCATCCCTTCCTTCTATAGTATCAACTGCACCACTCAGCTTGGTGTCATCTGCACTCAATGCCACTGTCTATATCGTTGATGAAGATATTAAATAGTACTGGTCTGAGGACAGACCCTTGAGGTAAAGCACTTGTCATGACCCTCTGCTTGGATATAGATCCATTGATCGCCACTCTGTGGTTTTGACTTTATCCACTGAATAGTCCACACATTAAATCTATATCTCTCCAATTTGGAGACTAGGATGTCATGTGGGACTGTGTCAAAGGCTTTCCAGAAGTCCAAGTAGATGACATCGGTCGGTCTACCTTTATCATCTGATGAAGACTTCAACTTGTACAGCTAACTGGAGAGCTTTCAAGGTGTAGTTAAGGAGGAAGAGCACATAATAAAAATATTTTCTCATCTTAAAGGATGCATTTAGTTGACTCCTGTTTTGGAACATTATTCCCTAATTGATATTGATCCAGGGTCTCTCCTTTGGAGACCTGCGTAAGGAGGAAAAGCAGACTCTTGAGGTTCGATACTGCATGGAAAACCTTGCTCCTCACCACCCTAGCCATGCCATTTCTCTCATTGGCCACCTGGCACTTGCTTCTTTTTCCTTACAGCACACTTCTGCACCAACGTCTGCAACTGGATGTTACAGCTCCTTTGCACCAGCTCCCACCTGCATTCTTAAGAGACCTGGCTTCACACAGGTGCAGAAGGGTTTTTCCTATTTCCAGCCAAACACCAGGAAAACATGCTGTCATTTTCCAAAAAAGCAAAGCAAACTCCTCATCTTGCATGACTTCTGTGAGGTTTACCTTCCCCAAATGGTGACTGTACAAGAAGTATTTTATACTGATAGGAAATACTTGATTTTATGCTTGATAGGAAATTAAAAGTAATAACCCATATCATATGAATTCAATGAGAAATGATGAGGATCTTGGTAAGGAATTGATTAGACAGGCTGCTGATAGATGGACAAGCTGGGCTGCTTCCACCTGAAGCTCAAAGCAGCAACTGCGTCGGAGAGAGCAGTCTAATGATCAAAGAGTAAGGGGAGGGCAAACCAGGAGAAAAATGGGAAGTGCATAGGTCCAGACAGGCAGCTGGAAAGGGGAGATTCAGTATTGTCTGTTTAATCAAAATTTGTGGATGTACCTGGAACATGAGGGAGCACACCATGATAGATGAGGAGATGACAACGCAAGCACAAGTGAACACCTCTATTTCTTCTCCTTCAGTGAAAATACATCCTGAAAATTCACACTTATTCATGGTAGAAACTACACTGTGTGACATTTTATGGAAGGGATTGAATCATTTGAAGTGATGAGTAGTTGCTTTATTATTTAAGTACTAATGAAATTACCAAGGACTGAGGCAGAGCTTTGCTGTCTAACCATAAGCAATCAGGGAAAATGACCAGAGAGACCATTGTATTTGAGGTACTTCCCTGGATTTGCAGCTGTCAGGACCTGCAAGTGACCAGAGCCCCTTGGGTGATACAGGTGGAGACAGATGGAGTTCCCAGGGAATATCCACTGCCAGCAGTGGTCTTTATCCCTGCAACTACAGTCCAGCCCAGCACACTAAATGCCTTCAAAGACACACCCTTTCTTCAGTGAATTCCTGAGACTGACCCAAAGCTGAAATGGCCATTGGGAACCCAAGATACCCTCTGTTCCTAGTAGACAGCTGGACATCCATTTCCCGTCCTGGGTCATCTGCAGCAAATTCAGGCTGCAAGACTCAAGAACAGGACATTTCAAATGGCTGAGAAAGAACCCATCAGCTTGCCCCACTTTGGGAAATCGCTCCCTTCCAACTAGGGATATGAAAGTGAAAAATGTGAAATAACTCATCAGGTCAATGCACAGAATAAGGGAAAGTCCGATGTATAGTGTTGTAGTGGTAGAAAGCAAAAAGCACTGCATTGTGCCTCATACAATCAAAGAGACCTAATCCAGTTCATCTACAAGATAAAGAAACAAACTTGAAGCTGTTTGAAGGACTTGATTTGTGACCTAGAATGAAGAAGGATGTTGATCACTGGTGAAGGAACTGTCCCTTTGTGTCATCACCAACGTAAATTACACAAGAGCTACATCACATAAAGGTCACCCATCCCACCCTGGCTCTGTCACCCTATGGGGCAGGAGAGAGGGAACTGACAGCCAAGTTAAGGCTTTCAGTGTGGAAGGTGGCACCCAGCACAGCCAAGGAGTCAAGACAGTGGGGTGGGGGAGGCCAGGAGAAGCAGACCAAGGAGTGGTGCTGTTTGTGAGGACACATTTGTGCCAGCAGCCTGAGTGGGCAGCAGCTGTGTGTAGACGAGGGGAGGCCAAGAAGATCATGCCAAGAGCGCTCCTGCCAGCAGAGACAAGGCCTGGACCAAGGCCAAGGGGAGAGACAGGCCCAGGGCAGGGGGCTGCAAGGGCCATGCTGAGCTCCCTGCCCCTGCAGCAGCCACAATGGCCCTCAGCAGATGTGCTGGCCAGCACGCACTGGGAGGTCCTGGCATGCATCAGAGAGCAGCAAGGAGGGCGCTGGAGAGGGCCAGGTCGAGGCGGGTTTCAGAGCCCCATGCAGGGGCTGGCTGGGGGTCCCCTCTGCTGCAGGCACTGCACAGAGTGTGGCAGGAGGAGGGCAGGCAGGGCTCATGGCCGCCTTGATGTGGATGAGCACAGAGCTGGGGGAGAAAGCTTTTCCTGCTCTGCAAGCCCAGCAGCTCCTGCTTCACCACACACCCGATGGCTTTGCCCTCTCCCTGCTCACCACAGGGCACAGCCTGGCCTTGGATGTTCCATGATGGTCTTGCAGGTCCTGGGAGGCTGCAGTGAGGGGACAAATGCCCTGGGACCCCTTTCTGCTCTGCCCAGGTCAGCAAGGAGCCAGAGCAGCCTCCTCTCCCCTGCCCCTGCAGCTCTGGGCTTCACAACTCCGTGCCCTTGCCTGGTCAGCCAGTCTTACCCCTTTCTGTTTGTTCAATGAAGGCCTCTGAGACCTTAACGCTGTGACCCTACTGTCTGTCCTGGCATTGCAGAGCTCCCATCAGCCCATGCATCCTTTGACTTAGCTTTACTGTGAAGATCCACTTGCTGCCCAGCCAACACAAGGCACACGGTGTCCCAGGAAAACCCTTCGGATGTCCTGGTGGCTCCCAATACCTCCCTGCCGCCACCAGCCCTGTCACTTGTCAATCCCAGGAAGCTGCTTCTTGACCGGTCAGGGTGTCCAATGGCACTGGGCATCTGCCAGTGACGACTCAGTCCAGCCCTAACTCCCTCACCCATCACCCCGTGCCCTCATGTCCTTGTGTCCAGATGGCACCCAAACACAAAAGTGAGGCCTTGAACCTGGCATTCCATTAATGTTTTCTGCACTTCAGTTTGGGAAGAAGAGCCCTGAACACTGAGAAACTTTAGGAATTTAGGAATGAAGTTTAGGAATAAACACATTTAGAGAAAGCCTCTCGGTCAAACAGAGGATTGGTCATCTGGAAAAAAGGAACGGAAGCAAATATTTAACTGCAAACAGATTTTAAAAAAAAAAAAATGTTATACATAAAGGTCACAAACTGCCTGATATTAATTTGAGTAAAGCTGGAAAAGTGAGATAGCCAATTTATTGCTAATAAAATATTACCACTAGAATCAGTTTCTTCAGCGTGGCTTTCAGCTCCTGGTTCCTCATGCTGTAGATGAGGGGGTTCAGTGCTGGAGGCACCACCGAGTACAGAAATGACACAACCAGGTCCAGGGAAGGGGAGGAGATGGAGGGGGGCTTCAGGTAGGCAAACATGGCAGTGCTAACAAACAGGGAGACCACGGCCAGGTGAGGGAGGCATGTGGAAAAGGCTTTGTGTCGTCCCTGCTCAGAGGGAATCCTCAGCACTGCCCTGAAGATCTGCACATAGGACAACACAATGAAAACAAAACAACCAAAGACTAAAGAAACATTAAACACAACTACCACAACTTCCCTGAGGTAGGCATCTGAACAGGACAGCTTGAGGATTTGGGGGATCTCACAGAAGAACTGGTCCACTGCATTGCCTTGGCAGATTGGCAGGGAAAATGTATTGGCCGTGTGCAGGACAGCATCGAGAAAGCCACTGCCCCAGGCAGC
>MU015462.1:1109-12304 GCA_011076525.1 Nettapus auritus | reverse complement strand
AAGTGCAACAATAAAGGGCACTCTTGGTCCAGCCCTTGATCCCTCACTGACCACCCTGGGACTTTTAGCCTACATCCTTCACTCTGTGAAGAAGCCCAGGAAAACAGAAGAGCAGGGAGCAACCTCTTGCAGCACACTTGTAAGAAGCATCCAGGCCTCTGGGTTTGCCCTGAGCAGCCCCTTTTGTTGCTGTGGTGCAAGCAGGGAGGCCAGCTGTGACCCAGGGCTGCACATTGCCTGCTGCTATGTGCAGACACAGGGATGCCACTGTACAGACAGCAGGACAGTCACCAAGGTAGATGAGATATAAGAGCTTACCCAAATCCAAGAGCACAAGGGAACAAAGTGAAAGCGAAAAGAGAGCAGCAGTGAAAAGGCCACGTCCTGCTGCTGGCCATGGTCATGGCCCCAGGGAAGAAACAGCCCCAACCCAAAGGCAGCAGAGAGGCAGAGCCCAGCAGGCAGTGTGGGGCAGCCCTGAGGGCCACCAGGGCTGCTCCTCCACGTGGCAGCTGGGCTCTTGAACCTCAGCCACTCCTGCATGCTGGAGAAGCTGAGACCAGTGAATTTCTGCTGGATTCTTTATTGAGATTCATGAGATGTTTGGGTTAAAATAGCAATTATAATAATGATAATAATTAACAGATAGGAAACCAAGAATATGATTAGTAATCAAAATCACATACTTCAGAAAACAGTATAAAAGGCAAATAAAAAAAAAATGTCCTAATAGAATTTTTATTTATTTATTTATTTATTTTTAATCGTGTTACAGTTGTGGGCCCATTATAAATGATGAAGAGGCACATATCCAGAGTTTTCTCAAGGCATCCTTGAGCTCTTGGTTCCTCATGCTGTAGATGAGGGGGTTCACTGCTGGAGGCACCACTGAGTACAGAAATGAGACCACCAAGTCCAGGTACTGGGAAGAGATTGAGGGGGGTTTCAGATAGGCAAACATTCCCGTGCTGACCATCACGGAGACAACAGCCAGGTGAGGGAGGCACGTGGAAAAGGCTTTGTGCCGTCCCTGCTCAGAGGGCATCCTCAGCACAGCCCTGAAGATCTGCACATAGGAGAGCACAATGACAACAAAGCAGCCAACACCTAAACAGGCACTAAGCAGAAGAAGCCCAACTTCCCTGAGATACGCATGTGAGCAGGAGAGCTTGAGGATCTGGGGGATTTCACAGAAGAACTGGTCCACAGCAGTGCCCTGGCAGAGGGGCAGGGAAAATGTATTGGCAGTTTGCAGAACAGCATTGAGAAAGCCACGGCCCCAGGCAGCTGCTGCCATCTGGGCACAAGCTCTGCTGCCCAGGAGGCTCCCGTAGTGCAGGGGCTTGCAGATGGCAACGTAGCGGTCATAGGCCATGATGGTGAGAAGGGAATACTCTGAACCAAAGAAGAAAAATATAAAGAAGACCTGTGCAGCACTCCCTGCATAGGAAATGGCCCTGGAGTCCCAGAGGGAATTGGCCATGGCTTTGGGAACAGTGGTGGACATGGAGCCCATGTCAAGGAGGGTGAGGTTGAGGAGGAAGAAGTACATGGGGGTGTGGAGGCGGTGGTCGCAGGCTACGGCGGTGAGGATGAGGCCGTTTCCCAGGAGGGCAGCCAGGTAGATGCCCAGGAAGAGCGCGAAGTGCAGGAGCTGCAGCTCCCGTGTGTCTGCAAATGCCAGCAGGAGGAACTCACTTACAGAGCTGCTGTTGGACATTTGCTGTTTCTTGGCATAGGGTTGTGGCCAAGGAGGAAATAGCATAAATAAAGAAGAAGACATAGCTGAGAAAAACTTGTCCCATTTTTCATATAACCTTCCCCCTCACCTCCCCTTCAAAACACGTTTCCCCATTCAGGCAGACATTTGGCAGGTCCCTTTCATGTGCTCTACTTGACTGAGGGGGTCCCTGGGAGCACGGTACTCTGCTCTGGGCAAGGAAGGAGTCAGTCCTGTCCCACAGCCAGAGGTAAAGAGGAACATGGGGTAGTCTCAGATTCAATCACCTGATAATACATAGCTTTTCCATATTGTTGCTCACAATTCACGCAACTGCAGAGCAGGACTGTGGGGATTTATTTTTCTATTTTCTGTCTAGCTGTCCACCCACTCCCTTTTCTAAGGCATTACCCATGGACTTTCTCTAAGGCATAAATCTTGGGCATTTCAAGTGAAAACCTGTGGATCCTCAGACACAAGATGATGGTCCCTTCAGTGCAGAGTGTCCTTTAGAGTGGACAGCAACATTTGGGCTCATTTGACGTGTGCTGGCATCTCTTTGAGCTGCAGGACAATTGCACTTAGAGATTCATGGAGTCATAGAATGTCTCAGCTTTGAAGGGCCCCACAAGGATCATCATATCCCACCCCTGAATCTGTATATGAACACCCCAGAATTGGTCCATATGCCTAAGGGGTTGCCATAATGTTTCTTGACTTCTGGCAGCCTCAGTGCAGTGACCACTTCCCCGTGGTGCCTGTTCCAGTGCCTTAGGAACTAGGTCACTGCTGGGAGCAAAGGAATCCAGGCTCAAATTGCACATCTCCAGACCCCTCACCCTGTCCCCATACTCCCTTTCCCCCAAGTTCACCAAGGGCTCAGTCCATGTGCATGTGAAACCCCCATCCCCAGCCAGCCTGGCAACAAGAACAGCAGCAGCACGGCCAGGTGGAGAAGCCAGCAGGAATGGCACTGTGCTGCTGCCAGGGGAGCAGCATGTGCTGCCATACTGATCTCTCAGTGCCATACTCCAGGAATCTCAGTTTCCTCTCCTCTACAATCCAGAAAACCCATTGCCATGAAACCTGCTTCCCCTCCTCTGCAGGAATCTGAAAGCACACAACCAAATAAAGGCTTCCTCTTCAGATCAACCAAGTGTCGGTCTTCTTCTTGAAGAAATGCCATTCTCTCATAAATGCCCCCTCATAAATGCCAAATGAGGCCTCCTCATAAATGCCACTCTCTAAAGCATCTTCTAGTCCACATTACAGGTAGAGTAATAGCTATCCTGACAGGTGCTGTCAGCAATCAGATGTGCCAGCTCGAGAAGACCCCTTTGGCAACTACATCTGCATTGCCCTGCTGCCAGAGACTCACGGTGTCAAGAGGCTGCAGATCTGTCCTGCCAAATGCTGCCCTCTGTTGTTGCACTCCTCGCTGCCTCCAACCCCTCTCTCCTTCTGTCCTCTCCCCGTGCCAGCTGTGATCAGAGCCCCTGGTCTGGCTGCGCTGTGCAGAGGAGCTGCTCCTGGGCAGAGCTGTCTCTCTGCAGTGCTGCCTACTTGCCAGGAGCTCCCCTTGGGCCCAGGAGCCCGGCCCAGCTCAGCAGCACAGCACCCGACCATGGCATCGCTTGCTCTGTGCCATTGGGATCCCTCGAGGTGTCCCCAAGGCCTCAGGGCTGACAACTCCTGAAGGCAGCAGGCTCTCTCCTGGGCTGTGGTGCTTGAAGCAGACTGAAGTCGTCACCAACTCTTCCTCTCTGGAGAGAGGAGATATAGATGTGATTTGTTCTATTAGAATGTGGTTGTCAAACATGAGAACAAATGTTTTCCTCCCTTAACCCCTATTCTGTTCCTAGTGCGTAGCAGGACACCTCAACCATGAAAGGCAGGGATCATGTCATCTCTCTGAACACCCTTCACCATTTCTTTGAGGGACTGAGAAAGAACATCTTGCTCATTGGTGTCCTAACAAGACAGGGGGGAGCAGAATGCTCTAAAATGGTTTCCATGAAGAAAGGGGAATGGGACACTAAGAAATCATTGGCTGAGTTTCCCCTGCTGTCCATAAGGAAGGTCCTCTACCCAATAAAAAAAAAAAAAAAAACAATTCTTCCTCTTTCACATGACCAGCATGGTGACTGGGATGTGGAACGCCCTCATCAGTGCTCTGGTTGCTAAGAGTCAGCACCTGCAGATAACTGGGGTCTTCTTCCATGGGGATTTGTCCTCCTTGAAGAATTGGACAGCTCCACCACCCTGCACCAGATGGTGCCCAGCTTCCTGGATGGGGACAGCACACCCTTTGCTCACAGAGGCAGTAGAGCTAGCAGCTGCACCTTCTGCATGACCAGAGTGGTTCCTACTGGGAGCCGTGTCCTATGGTCAGCCCTGCGCTGTATGCCATCCCTGTTCTCTGCAAGAGTCGTGAAGTGGAAGGTCTGGCTCCAGAAGGCAGCTGCACCTGAACCAGGGGAATTTCTCTCACGTACAGGAATTATGTCTCCTCCTCCCAGCTACAGTTCTGTGGTCCCTGTGTCGTGGACCCCTTCTTGCTGGAGCTCTCCCGCAGTGCCACATTGATACTCATGGTCTTTGCTTTCATAATCTGTATTTTGGATCCAATCTTCCTCTTCCCACTCCTGCAGTGTTCATGTGTGTGCATCCTGTGTTGGCAGGCCCAAGGCCTTATCCACCTGCTCTTCTGTCCTCACGAGTGTCACTGTTTTCTATGACACCATCATCACTGTCTGTGTGAAGCACAGAACAGCCCTCCTCAGAGATTTTAAGCAAGCCCTTTCCCAAACCTTCATCATCCTCCTGGTCAGCCCTCAGGTTGCTTAGAGGTGGTGTGGGAAGGGTGAGAGAGGTGCTGGTGAAGCTGCACGTGTCATCATAAGACCTATCTCAAAGACCTTGGAAAAGACAGATTGATGAAAGACATTGCTTGGGACTTGGAAAAGGCAGATGTCAAACCCATCTTCTACTAGAAGGGTGAGCAGAAGGATAATTAAGCCTAACCAATGATTAAAATGGCAGCCTTAACCCTAGCCATCAACCCAGACCTAAACTATAAGCCTCCAACCTTGCCCTCATTCTAAACCTTGAGCAGGATCCCTGAGCAGAACAACAATCCCTCCCTTAAAGCCTCTGCATTTCCCTTAACCCTGGAGTGTGACCTCTAATCCCTACACTTTGTTCTGAACACCTAATCCCCAAAGCCCTCCAACATGTACACAGGACATCAATTCTTCAACCCCACTCCTACCCCTAATCCCCTAATTTACGCTGTTTGTCCCCTTGAGGCAGGGCAGGGACTGTGAGGTCCTGAGGCAGTGCATGGCTTTGGAAGGGGCATGTGAGGTGACAGGAATGTGATCAGATCAAAGGCCACAAGGAAGAGCTGTCTAGGAATGCTGTGATGGGATCAGGTGTGCCTCAGGATCTGCTGGGCCTACAGGAGGCATATGGCTGTGAAGGAGGCTGGGAGGTCACTTCTGTCTCTGGAGCTGACAGACCAGCAGGAGGAATGTGGCACAGATAGGGACTGCAAAGGCCAGAAGCATGCACATGGTGTCGAAGATGATGGCGAGTCAGCTCCTGTTCTGGTCAGGTGATAGACCACCGGAAGGCTGATGGGATGCGAGTTGTGCCTGAGGTACAGTTTGTGAGACCATAGAATCATGGAATGGCTCGTGTTGGAAGAGACCTTAAAGATCCTCTAGTTCCAACCTCCCCGCCAAAAGCAAGGATGCCACCCATGAGATCAAGTTGCCCAGGGCCTCATCTAACCTGCTCTTGAACAGCTCCAAGGATGGGGCATCTGTAAGGTCTCTTGGCAACTTGTTCCAGTGCCTCACCTCCCTCTGAGTGAAGAATTCCCTCCTAACCTCTTATCTAAATCTCCCCTCTTTTAGCTTGAAAGCATTCCACCTTGTCCTGTCATTATGTGATTGAGCAAAGAGTCACCATCTTTTTTTATAAGCCCCCTTTAAGTACTGAAAGGCCACAAAGACATCACCCAGGAGCCTTCTCGACCAGCCCCAGCTCTCTTGTCCTTTCTTCAGAGGAGAGGTGCTCCAGCCTGTTAAGCATCTTCATGGCCCTCCTCTGGACCCGCTCTAACAGCTCCACATCCTTCTTGTGCTGGGAGCCCCAGACCCGGATGCAGTACTCCAAGTGGGGCCTCAGGATGGCAGAGCAGAGGGGGACAATCACTTGCTTCCACCTGTTGGCCACTCCTTTCTGGATGCAGCCAGGGATGCAGTTAGCCTTCTGGGCTACAAGTGTGCACTGTGGGCTGATGTTGAGCTTTTTCTCCACCAGAACCCACAAGTCCTACTCTGCAGGGCTGCTCTCAATGAGTTCTTCTCCCAGCCTATCCTCCTGGCTGGGATTTCCCCGGCCGAGGTGCAGGAGCTTGCCATTGGACTTGTTGAACCTCATTAGGTTCACGTGGGCCCACTTGTTTAGCTTGTCTATTAACCTTTGGATGGCGTCCCTTCCTCTGTTGCATCAACTACACTACTCAGCTTGGTGTCATCTGCAAATTTGCTGAGGGTGCACTCGATCCCACTGTCTATGTCATTGATAAAGATATTAAACAGTACTGGTCCGAGGACAGACCCCTGAGGTATACCACTCATCACCAGCCTCCACTTGGACATAGAGCAGTTGACCACCAATCTCTGGGTGTGACCTTCAAACCAACTCCTTATCCACTAAATGGTGCACCCATCAAATCCGTATCTCTCCAATTTGGAGAGCAGGATGTCATGTGGGACTATGTCAACGGTCTTAGAGAACTCCAAGTAAATGACAAGTAGTAGACGGTCAGTCTTCCCTTCTTGTCTGATGTGGTCACTCCATTGTAGAAACCCACCAGATCCCTCAGGCATGATCTACCCATTAGTGAAGCCATGCTGGCTGTCTCGGATCACCTCTTTGTCTTGCATGTGCCTTGACATTGATTCCAGGAGGATCTTTTCCATGATCTTGCCAGGCACACAGGTGAGGCTCTGTAGTTCCCTGGGTCCTGCTTTCTTACCTTTTTAAAAATGGGAGTGATGTTTTCCCTTTTCCAGTCACCAGGGACTTCACCCGACTGCCAGGGCTATTCAGATATGATGGAGAGATGCTTGGAAACTACCTCAGCCATTTTTTTTTCTGGATCCTGGAATGCAAGTCATCAGGCCCCATAGACTTGTAGGTGTTTATGTTCATCAGGTGGTACCGAACCTGCTATTCACTTACAGCACGTGGGACTTGCCCACGCTGCCTCCATCTATGGCTTCAGGGAAATGAAAGACTTCAAAAGCCTGACTGGCAGTGAAGACCGAGGCAAAGACGTTGCTGAGTCCCTCAGCCTTCTCCATGTCTGTCAGTACCAGTTCACCCTTCTCATCCATCAGAGGGGATGCACTCTCCTTGGCCTTTCTTTTCTGAGCAATGTTCTATAGAATCCCTTCCTGTTATTCTTTGCATCCCCTGCCAAGCTCAGTTCCATCTATGCCTTGGCTTTCCTTATCCCATCCCTGCACATCCAAAACTGAAACATGTGAGGGCCTGAGAAAAGGAACCCTGGATCCATAGAAGCCATTTCAGAAGCAAATCTTATAGATAGGAATCTTAATTTTGTGGAGGTACAGAGCTGATGGGCACATTGTGCAGGATGCTCCTAAAGACCTTTGTTTCCTTTTCCCTCCTGACTACAACTCTACTTCCTTCTCAGGAACACAGTAGGCAACAGAGCTGAGAACGATACTCTGAGATCATGAAAGACATCAGAAAGTGATCCTAGTATGACATGGGGAAGTCAGGAGCAGCCTGGACAAGAGAGAGAGATGTGAGATTTTGGGGTGGGAAGAGCAGGATGGCTAGCAAAAATTAATGATTTCATAGAGGTAAGAGGGTTCATGAAATGTCGACAGTGTGGTAACAATGACTAAAACAGTCGTGTATGGCCCTTCCTTTATTTGAACCAGTAATTTTAATACCTACACCTAAACGCTACTCCAGCAATCTGACAGGAATCCACTGCTCTAATGCGTGACCTCAAAGTATCACTTGAAGCAAAACTCAGGCCACAGCCCCTTTCCCTTACCTTTACTCTCCTGCTCACCCTAATCCCTGCCCTTAACACCAGCATTTGAATGCTCTGTTCAACCCTAGACTTCTTGGAAGACCTAAAAATAACCCTAAGCCAGAGACCTTTCTATACTCTATCCACAGAAGAGCAGCAAACCTTCTCTTTAAACCTCTGTTTACTTTCTAACCCAGAAAGGTGAACCCTACTCCCATGGGAACTAGTAAGCGGTCACTTGTGCCTCAGGATCTCCTTCCCCAGCAGGAGGAATGTGACTGTGGAAGCAACTGTGAGGTCACTTCTGTCCCTGCAGTTGATACGGCAGCAGCAGGAACATGTCGCAGAAAGGGACTGTGAGGTCATTTCTGTCTGTTGGTGGCAGATCACCCTTGACTTCTCCCTGGGATCTGTACTTTTTGTCTGGCATCTGCCAGTGGTCCTGCTAGGCCAGAAGAAGGCACCTGGTTGGCATGCTGACTGTGGGATCCCCTCTGCTACATACTAAGGAGGACCCAGACAGAAAGAAGGCCCCAATATGGGTTGTCATGTGCGTTCTGCTTGAGTACATGACTGGACAGCAGGAGGCACGTGGCTTGGTTGTGTGCAGCCAAGGAGCTGCAAGGCCAGCAGCAGGCCCATGGCTTGGAAGATGCTGGTGAGGTGACTTCTGTCTGGTTGGATGACTGGCCTCAAGAAGGCTGATGGGTTGGGATGCCTACTTGAGGAGTGGTTTCCACCCTGGTGCAGCTTTCTTTGGTAGTCAGAAAGAGCAGGAAAGAAAAAATTGCCACACAGTGTGCCTTAGAATGGCGGCACTGGCCATGAGGAGGAAGAAATGTCCAGGGGAACATCTGCTCTTGCTGCTACAGACTGAGGCAAAGAAGGCTTTGAGTACGTCAGCCTTTACCTCCTCTCTTCTCACCAGGTTTCCTCCCACATCCAATAAAGGATGATGATTCTCCTTAATCCTCCTTTATTTAAAGTATTTATATAAGCAGTTTTTATTTTCTTTGACAGTAATAGACGGATTAAGCTCCAGCTTGGCTTTGGCCCTTCTAATTTTGACCTGCACAGCCCCATAACATTTAGGACACAGCTCCAGACTAACTGACAGCATGCATGAGAAGGAAGCACAGAAGAGATGAAACCTGGCAGCCTTCCACCCCCTACCCTTCTGTGATTCTGTGCTGCAATTCCATTCAACAGGTTACTCCCATATTATCCATACTTTTCCTGCAACTCCTGATGCTGCTATCTTGTTAGAGATAGCAGTCACAGGAAGGTTGAACCGTCTGCCTGATGACATGAACGACTGACAGAATGGAGCCTGGGGGAACCTTGTGAAACTGCAGCATTTTGCCTGCAGGAACCTCATCACATTTACAAGGAGAAGAGCGTAATCTTGCACCGGAGGAAGAGGAACCCCACACATCAGGGCAGAGTGGGACCCTGCTGAGTGAGCAGTGCTCAGGAGGAGGAGGGCCTTGCAACTAGGAGGGATAACATATGAGCAGTGGTGTCTGCTCACCAGGAAGCAGGCCAGCTTCCTACAGAGCTGCCTTATGAGGAGCTTGGCCGCCAAGAAAATGTGAGTTATCAGACTCAACTCATATCCAGAGTGACACCACACACACAAGGGTCTGCAGCCAGCAGGGAAAGAAGTGCAGGTGTGGGAGTCCTTAGGACAGCCTAGTGTGGAGAGGAGCAAGGGCTGTGGCAAGGCTGAAAGTCCCAACAGAACTGAGGTCTTTGTGTCCATGGCTACGGCTGTTGTCTCTGCCACTGAGGCCTATGAGGAGACAGCTTATCATTAAAGTACCTGGGCCTCATTGCCTCCTCACCCCCACCCATGAACCACGAAGGGGTTGCACCTTTCTCCTGCACTTGGCAAACCACATCCCCATGTTTTACTACCCCAGGAAGAGCCCTGAGCGATGTGTCAAGGGAAAGGATCTCCCTTTCCCGGTGTCCGGAGGTCAAGGCTCAGCCCTTGTGCTTGGTGAAACACATCCACTTGGTCTCCACATCAGTGTCACCTTCACACTGCGTTTGTCTCCCTGACCTCACTGCCTCCAATGTTCTGCTCTAAGGGAGGCTATGTCAGTCCTGGCCCTCGGGGAACACTGCAGGAAACTTGCATCTGACTTCTTGAGAGACGTCTTCAATTTGCTCTCAGTGCCTGAGGTTCATGGGCTCATCGCCAAAGTCCCCAGAGGGGTGATTACAATGCCTTGGGCTGGGATTCTGGTGCTGAGCTCACCTGGGCTCCTGGGACAGAGAGAGCTCCTGGCAAGAGGGCCCTGGTGCAGAGAGACAGCTCTGCCCAGGAGCAGCTCCTCAGCACAGCGGAGCAGGGGAGAGACAAAAAGGCACAGACTCAGATAGGACTGGAGGATACAGGACTCTTAGAGGAGAAAAAGGGAGAGGGGTTAAAGGCTGTTGGGAGTGAGAAGATGCTGAGAGTGGATGGGAGGAGAAATCTCCACAGCCATTGACAAGGTAAGTCTCTGGCTGCAGGGCCATGAAACTGCATGTCCTGGAAGCGTCTCCTTCTGGGTCTTGTTTCTGGGAGGGCAGTGGGCAATAGAGTAGGCTTTGAGACTGCTGCTGGATTGCACTGAGAGGTGAGGAAGTCTGGCAGAAGCCCCTTGGAGTGCAGTAACCTAGCTGCCCCCAGTCAGCCAAGAGCAGAGTGACCAAGTCTCCTCCAGACATCACAGGGAGTTGAGGTGGGTTACTGGGACATCCCAGATTTTGGGTATCCAGCTCTGTCTGTGGGGCGTCCTCCTGCGCTGGAGGCTACTCTCCAGCAGGATGCAGCCCTCTTGTGCTATCACTGTGTTATCCAGGTAACCCAAGGAGAAGACACCTCCGTGCTAAGGCCATGTCCGTGCTGCTGGATGGCTGTCTGTGGGCAGCCAGAGTGAGGCTTCAGCACCCCTGGCTAAGAGGGAAGAACTGAGATCCTGCTCTGGTACAACGGAGATGAGGTGAGGATTCTGTCCAGCTGTACTTGGACTGGGGCTTCTCTGCTCTAAGCTCTCTCCACATTCTTCTTGGGGAAACACGTGTGTGATCATTGCTCTTAGCATTATAGGGGTAACTACAAGAAAATAAAGCAACAAATATCTGCCTTGCTCTACGCTTGGTTCAAATGAGTTGTTCGCAACAACACTGCAAAGCTCATTCATCTGATAAGTGGACTGAACTTGAGTTTCCCCCATGTTCCTGCTTTCCTTCTGCTGCACTGAAGGAAGGACTCCTCTGGAGCCCACAGCAGCCCCTGCTCCCAGTGCCACTCTCAGCCAGCACCAGCCACAGCTCAAGCAAGAGAGCTGCAGAAAGGTTCTCCTGCAAAGAAAGAGGCTCAGGCTGGGGGTGCTCTAA
>JAACYP010019900.1:0-20411 GCA_011076525.1 Nettapus auritus | reverse complement strand
ACAAAAGTTACTTTTTCATTAGGATTGCAATTAAGAATATAATTTCATCTACAGGAAAAAAAAAAAAAAGTAAAAAAAGTGAACTTTCTTTCTTGATTTTGTTTTTATGCTCTTAGGATTCAGCCCTCCTCTCCCCAGGAGGTGCTCTTAGGATGAGGCTCTAGTGCTGGTCCGTGCCTGCACTTCTTCACAGCTGTGACAGTAGATCTGGCCACCCAGTCCTCACCTTGACCCAGAACCACTGGCTGGGCTGCCCAGCTTGACCTCCAACTGCCTTGCCACTCAGCTGTGCCTGACCATGGTCACTTTCTGGCCTGATCTTTTCCTGGCACTGCTGCTGTGCTTCCTGGCTCTTTGGGGGTGAGCTCACTGCTAACATCAGCCATAGAGGATCTTGAGGTTCACCTTCTTTTGTGGAGCTACTGGCCCCTTCCCTGACACCCTTCTGTGTGACTTTTTAAAAGGGATATACAAAGGAGCAGAGGGAGAAATTGCAAAACTGAAAAGCATACATAATATTCTGTCAAAAAGATACAAGGCTCCTTCACTTTTGATTGAATCTTGCCTATTGGAAAGCTTCAGGCTAAATTTTATACACAAAGAATGTTGAAATTAGGCTGAAGTGGCTAAGAAATAGAATAAGCTGTATTTATAAGTGTACTAAAGCAATTTCAACTACATCTGCATTTGTATTAAATTTACTCTGTGGAAATAAAAACTTTATTATTATTACTACTATTATTATTATGGTAAGGAAAAAGAAGAAGGCAGTGTGTTTTGGTTAATGTTTGGTTAATGTTTCTACAGACCTTACTGAACATATAAATTCTACTAGTATACTCACAGGTACTAGTTTTCCACAGCTGAAACAAACTGAACTGGCACAGCGTGATCTACAAACACTAATCCATACTTTTTATTCCACATTTCTAGAATAGTTTATAATAGTTTGATTCACAAATAAGCTTAAACATTGCAACAGCAACCTCTATTATGATTCTGATGAGTTAAGTGAAGATCAGTGTAGTGGAGTGACATAACACAATATAAGGAGTTTTTTTTTTCACACTTCTGTTTATGTTCAGGGAAGGCAATAAAAACTCTCAGGCAAATATGCCTCATAGCTACATGTTCTCAGGATAAGGAAAGATTAATAAAACTTTTTTTTGTTGTTTTGTTTTGTTTTGTTTTGTTTTGTTTCAGTAATCAAAGCTGAGACAAATTTTTGAAACTCACAAAGAACTCCATGAACCTCCAAAGTATATTTTGGTGAATCTGTATTAAGTTTTGACTAGGAGGTGCAACTTAAGTGGGTACACTTATCTGATACTGGATTTCTGGGAGCTTCATTTGGACCAGCTATTCCTTGTCCCTGAAACTGACTCACGAGCGTAGCCAATATGGCGAGGGAATCATATCTCTCTGCCCCACTGAGGTCTGATTTCAGTAATACAGAGTGATCCTATTTGTATACCTTTTTTATTTTTTTTTTTCCTAGATTCTGCAGGCATTTCTGATTTCCCCATTACCAACCACAGACTAATGGACATCTGCAGTAGCACTGGAAATCTGGTTTTAGTGAAATTGACAAATCCCATTAACTGCTAAGTCTCTCATGAGGTTCACAGTTTAGATGTCTTTCATTTCTCTACCATGACACTTCTATGACAGGAGAGGTGTGATTTACCATAACCTTTTTTAGAGTCCACCTCTCACTGTTGCAACAATGTATTCAAACAGCAGTTGCATGATCACATTTTGAAATGCATTCTGCAATAATTCTAAATATAAAAAGAGGTTTCACACTTCATATCTTCCTTTGTTTTCTTTCTTTTGGTAGTCGTCAAAGGACACTGCAACCAGGTTTACATGCACATTTTTAAGGGAATATACCCTACATGCTGCCACATAGTTTAGTTTTGATGTTTTTGAAAATAGCTGGGCATGATAATTTTCTTTTAAAGGTATCATTCTCTATCACATGATTCCTTCATGGTCTTTTTGGTGGGAGGGGAAGTGACAGAGTTGCTACAATTTTCTGTTCCCTTTTCTCTTTTCACCTAAGTTCTTGAAATTAATCTCTTCTTCAGCCTAACATGTCTTCTCAATCTCTCCTGTACTCTATTATCCTCCATGACCAGTTTTCTACTAACAACCATTCTGTTGGCTAAAATGCCACTCTCTCTTGCATTCCATAGATTATTTCTAGAATACTTTTTCTTTGCCATGACTCTCCTTTGAACTTTACCTGGATAACAACCTCCCTTTATATAACTGTGCTAAGTCAGATGGTATACATGACTAATCATGCTTGAACTTAATTTTCTCCTTCAATTAGAACAAACTGATTGGTCAGCGAATCAATTAATTATTGCTTATAAGCTCCAGCCAAGCTAGAAAAGACATTTGAATAACAGTCAGTCAGAAAATATATGAATTTCAGAGGATGTTGAGAGTTTATCTGGTAAGTTTAACAGCTGTGTCACATTCAATCACTGATCTTAGAATGAATGTTAAATTTAAACAAATATGGAAAATTGTCCATGGAGTTCATTACTGTATTTTTCTAATGAAGTGCTTTGTGATCATGCTTTACAATCTTAGCTAAATAGCATTAGGGATTCACATAATGCATATAATACTTTAGACATAAATTGTTGACCAAGTCTGGGATTAGGAGTGGATTCAGGCACACCTAGGCTCTTTACCTCTATGCTTCAGGAAGTTTAGAAGGCAAAGAAGTCCACTCTGGACCTCGTGGGTATGGGAGGCTTTTCTTGATGTAATGTCACCTAGCCCAGTTCCTTATGCAGTCTCTGTCTAATACATAATGTCTTTCATTTAGTGTCTTTAAGTAGTATATAGAGTCTTTTATATAGTACACAACTAAGTGTATATTCCAATTATAATCAGGTGCACCTTACCATCATCAAATCTTTGTTAAGTTGCATAAGTTGTGTTAAATCATTACTTTGTATCAATAAATCATATTGCTGCTTCTCTCTTCTGAGTAAAGTGCATATTATTTCCCCTCCCTGCAACAGCCTGCTCCAGAATAATTTTGAAGGTGTCATGGTTTTGGCTGGGATAGAGTTAATTTTCTTGACAGAGACTTGTATGATTCTGCATTTTGTATTTTTGATGAAAATATTTGTGGCAACTTACTGATGTTTTTAGTTGTTGCAGAGCAGTGCACTGAGTAAAGGAGTTTTCTTCTTCTTGAGCTGCCCCACTGGTGAGGAACTGCAACAGAAGATAGGTGAATAGAACAGAATAGGATAGAATGGAATAGAACAGAACAGAATAATTCAGTTGTAAGTGACCTTCAAAAATTATAATGTCCAACTGCCTGAGCACTTCAGGACTAACCAAAAGCTAAAGCATATTATTAAAGGACATTATTGAAATGCCTCTTGAACACTGACAGGCATAGAGCATCAACCACCTCGCTAGGAAGCCTGTCCCAGTAAACAGAATTTTTTTGCTATACAATCTGAACCTTCCACCGGCACAGCTTTGTCCTTGTGCATTCTGTCATTGGTGAGCAGAGAAGAGACCAGAATTTCCCTCTCCATTTTCCTTCCTTAGGGAGATGCAGAGACTGATGAGGTCGCCTCTGAGGCCTCCTTGTCTCCCAGCTAGACAACCCAGGTGTCCTCAGCCTCTTCTTGTAGGACACGCCCTACAGCTTTTTTACCAGCTTTTTTTTGCCCTCCTCTGGATGCTTTCAAGTATTTTAGCATCCTTTCCATATTGTAGAGCCCAGAACTCCGTAAAATATTCAAGGTGGGGCCACATCAATGCTAAATATAGTGGGAAAATCACCTCTTTTGAATAGCTGGCTCTGCTGTGTTTAATGCACCCCAAAATGCTGTTTACCCTCTGGGCTGCCCCACTGCTGGCTCACATTGAGCCTGCTGTTGATCAGTACTTCTCAGTCCCTTTCTCCAGGGTTGCTCTCCAGCCACTCGTTCCAATCTATATCTGTGTCCTGAATTGCTCTGTCCTGATTCAGCATTTTACTGTTGAACTTCATGCCATTCCTGATTGCCTAATGCTCCAATCTATCTAGTTCCCTCTGTAAGGCCTCTCATTCTTGTGACCTCCAGAGGGTCAACAGCACCTCCCAGTTTATTATCATATGAAAAATTGCTAAGGATGCATTCAGCTCCTGCAATGATCATTGATGAAACTATTGAACAAAGTGGTCTAAGAACTGAGCCCTGGCCAACACCTCTAGTGACTGTCAACCAACCCCATTTAATAAGACAGGACTTTCCCTTTGTGAACCCATGTTGACTGTGCCTGATGACAGCTTTGTTCTTTAGATGCCTTTCAGTAGTACCTAAGATAACCTTCACCATAAGTTTTCCAGGTACCACGGTCTTCCTAGGTCTTCTCTTGTGCCCTTTTTGTAGATTGGTATAACATTGGCTAGTTTCCAGTCAGCAAGGAAAGCTTTTTTATTGCCTGACACCACAATGGGCAATGTCAGCTCAGGTTGAGCTTTGCTTTTTGTTGTTTTCTCCCTGCAAATGTGAACTGCACTCTTTCTGTGAAGCCTGACCTTGTTTGCAAAGATCATACATTTAATTTTTCTGCCCTAGTTGCAGGAGGTGTTCCCTGTTCAGCCAGGCTGGTGCCGTGCTTTCTTGACTTGTGACACAATATAATTGCCATTACATTAGAGATTGCATTAGTAAATATTTCACTATTTTCATTATATTTCTTTTACAGCCTCTTTCTTTCCTCTGTGGGTGGTCTTTAAATGGGCATTGTCTAGTGAGACTTTTCAGTCATTTGGCTGATGTGCCATGTAGTAGGTGAAAGAGCATGGCTGTCACATCTACATTGCATTTACACTAGACTAACTTCTCCTTTCAATGAGACATCTAATCTTAGAGTGGTTGCTTCTGCTTTGAAACTAGTTTCAAATCCTTTCTGGTTTGTCATAGACACTTTACCTTCTGACTCTTGTAAAGCCAGCTCTCAAATGCTGCTTCTTTGTAGATATGGACTGCTCCTATCTGGATTTGCTTATACAGTGCACTGTGAGACTCATAACATTGGATTTAGGAATCCATAACTTTCCAAAGAGTAAGTTTTAACTTCCTATTGCTGTTCTGTTAGTGAGGAAGAAAAGGCTAATCATTTAATATCTTGCAAATTCTACGAATTTTAAAAGCATATTGTCATGTCAGCCATTTCCTTCTGTGGGACTAATTAGCAGCTGAATACCATTATTATAATGTAATTCATTAGCTGAACAAATAGTAAGACTTTTTATTATTATTATTATTTCCTTTTTTTTTTTTTTTATTTCTTTCTTTCCCTGTTATTCTAGAAAAATATGTGTAGCCATCTGATATGCCTAGAAAAATTAACTGTCAAAACTCCAGGTAATAAGTATTTTGAAAGTTGTGTGGCTGCTATTATATGTGAATACCAAGAAAATATTTGAGTGTTACACTTTTCTAGATATGCAAAGAACCCCTCCCCCCCTTTATTTTTCATCATCAAGCAAACAATTGCTTAAAAAATAGAAACCTTTTGGTAGTATCACAGTGCAATGGCTCCAGTTGTGATATATGTGAAGGTCTGTAACCCTTGGAGATTCATTATCCTGCCATACAGACAAACTGAACCAAACTGAATATTACAATATTCTGCTGTTCTCTTTCCCTTTCATCAAAATGAGTGAAACCCAATGACAGTCCATTTTTCCTGTATCCAGATCAGCAGATATTCAGTGTTAACTCATTTTGAACTTCTGCATTACTTCAACAGTTATGAATCCTTGGAGTCTTATTGCACAATATTGCCTGGCATTATGTTGCTCTTTGTCACCCTCATAGGCTTAGTGATACAGACATACTACAGATGCTACCAGTTGCTTCATAAGTGCAGTGACCAGAATTCTGTAATGAAGACTGAGAGGTCTCTGTGACCTGGTGACCTGGTACGGCACTTGGAAGTGCACAAGTCAATGGGGCCAGACGGGATCCACCCGAGGGTACTGAGAGAACTGGCAGAGGAGCTGGCCAAGCCGCTTACCATCATTTATCAACAGTCCTGGCTATCGGGGGAGATCCTAGTTGACTGGCGGCTAGCAAACGTGACACCCATCTACAAGAAGGGCCAGAGGACTGACCCGGGAAACTACAGGCCTGTCAGTTTGACCTCAGTGCCAGGGAAGCTCATGGAGCAGATTATCTTGAGAGTCATCACGCAGCACTTGCAGGGCAAGCAGGCGATCAGGCCCAGTCAGCATGGGTTTATGAAGGGCAGGTCCTGCTTGACGAACCTGATCTCCTTCTATGACAAAGTGACGTGCTGGGTGGATGAGGGAAAGGCTGTGGATGTGGTCTACCTTGACTTCAGCAAGGCTTTTGACACCGTTTTCCACAGCATTCTCCAACAGCATCCTGGCCTGTATAAGAAACAGTGTGACCAGCAGGGCTAGGGAGGTGATCGTCCCCCTGTACTCGGCTCTGGTGAGGCTGCACCTCGAATACTGTGTTCAGTTTTGGGCCCCTCGCTACAAGAAGGACATGGAGGTGCTTGAGCAAGTCCAGAGGAGGGCTACAAAGCTGGTGAGGGGTCTGGAGAACAAGTCTTAATGAGGAGCGGCTGAGGGAGCTGGGACTATTTAGCCTGGAAAAGAGGAGGCTCAGGGGTGACTTTATCACACTCTACAGGTACCTGAAAGGAGGCTGTAGTGAGGTGGGGGTGGTCTATTCTCCCACGTGCTTGGTGACAGGAAAAGGGGGAATGGGCTAAGGTTGCGCCAGGGGAGGTTTAGGTTGAATATTAGGAAGAACTTTACTGAATGAGTTGTTAGTCACTGGAATAGGCTGCCCAGGGAAGTGGTTGAGTCACCATCCCTGGAGGTCTTTAAAAGACGTTTAGATGTAGAGCTTAGGGATATGGTTTAGTGGATATGGTTTAGCCTCACTAGCAGAGGTAACTGCTGCTGGCTTGGTCTGTATTGTCGAACCTCTGCAAGCTGTAAACTGGAGCCTGAATTGTGCTTGGGACTGAAATTTCCTCAGCATCAAAACTGCTATTTCTGAATGTAGCCAGGTTGTTTTCTGAAGTGGGAGGGAGGGAATGGAATTTCTGAAAAGCATGCCAACTCCTCTTGGAGGTGTGAGGCCGCTGATGGCGATTTGACAGAGCCCCTGGTATGGGCCAGCAAGTAACTCTGCCTGCACCACAGGCATTACCCAGGTGCCTACCTCTGTGGGTCAGACCTCTCAGAGAGCCTGGAGCCTAAACTGGGAGCATCTCAAGCACTCAGGCTAGCACCTTGTCAGGCCAGGAAGTAGCTTTTGTACCTGCAGTAAATAAAGCAACAAACTGACAAAATGCTTTCCTGCACTTTGTTATGAGCCCAGGTACATCATCAAGTTCTTTGTATGTCAGCTCAGTAAGCACTTACACAGTACACACCCTAATGGTATCTTCATGTTAGCTATTATTTTATGTTTCCCTCCACTACTGCTAGGAGAAGGCTGTTCTGGCAGCCTACACCACTCAGCAACTGTTTCCAAATTATTAAGCTAAATTTATGGCCAGTTTATATTGCTTATTCTTTAGTTTATTATGCTTTTCTTCCTCTCTAGAATGTATTTCATGGATGTAGATTGAGACAAGAATCATATTTTTTTCCACTGTTTATTTTCATGTTCCTGTTCTCATTTTTCATTTATTTCCACGCTATGATGAGCTTTAAAACATCCCTTTTCAAGTCAAAAATTCATTCATACTTTAAGCTCTTAATTTTATTTGTTATCAACAGTTGAAGTTACATTAAAAAGTTAGGTTCAAGCACTGGTGTTAAATGAATGGAAAACAATTTTAAAATGATTATACAGTAAAAAGATATCTGCAACAAACTGACCTCATTATACTACTATGTTTGAATGCAACTTACAGAAAGAAAAATAACAGGAAGATCTGTTTCTGTTACAGAAAAGAGAAGCTGTGAGAGGTGTCTCAAAGGGAAAAATAATGCATTTAAGTTCACATGAAGTAATTTTTTTAAAAGTTTATAGCCCCAGGATATTAATATGCATAAAACCCCCGAATGTGATAGACTGCAGTGCAGGAAAATTACAGAGTTTTAATTAGTTCTCCCATGATTGAAGATCCTAGATACAGTTTTCTTATGCAAGAACAGTTGATTTTTTTAATAGGTGTTGTTTTTATGTGTATTATTAAAATCATTGGCTTGTCCTTTTTCCCATTTATAAAGCATTTATTTGAAATATTGCAGCTATGTGACACACGTAGCTGATTCTCAAAAGGCTTGTGATGTTTATGGCATGGTTTTGCAGTTTATAAATTTCTTTATCTCTGCACTTATTTATAGTTAAGAAGATGAAATGATCAGATGGCACAGAACTCCCCATGCAATATTTCAAGTCATTTTGGTGCAGCAGTAAAATAATTTACTGAGGGTAAAATATCTTTTTCTCCTAGTTAGAGTGGAGTACCATATGCCTGCTATCTTCTGTTCTTTAGCAGTCTATCACAGCTGTGTGTACTGTCTGTCCTGCTGTTTACACTGCAATAGCATTTTGAAGCATCATTGGCAACTGATGCTCCATAGTGAATTCAGAAATTGCTGGATCAATTCACAAAAGAGAAATCCACAGATGGGTGCTAAATATGAGGGCATTGCCTGCAAGTTCATGACTGCCATTTCCCCATTCTTATTCCTCCCTCTGCATCTGCTGTCACCTATGGCCAGAGCCTGTTGGTCTGATCTTGTGTACCTGTAGTATTAAGGAGGAGGACAGAAACAAGGAGGATCTGAGCAACAGACCATGAAAACAGTTGTCTGAAAGCACCAGCAAGCTGGAAGTAAAAATCATTTAAATTCCAAGCTACTTGTGCAGAGCTGAGCTGTTTTATTTTTAGAGAATTCCTTCATTAGCTGAAGTGTCCGTTTTCTGATTATCCAAGATATTTACACATTCCGATTAAAATTGGCAGAGTCTTTGTTTGGGATGTCCTGGTTTCAGCTAGGATAGAGTTAATTTTCCTCCTAGTGCCTGGTATGGTGATGTGTTTTGGATTTAGGATGAGAATAATGTTGATAAAACGCTGATGTTTTGATTGTTGCAGGTCAGTGCTTATACTAAGTCAGGGATTTTTCAGCTCCTCACTCTGCACTGCCAGCAAGGAAACTGTGGATGCACAAGGAGCTGTGAGGGGACAGAACCAGAACAGGTGACCCCAACTGGCCCAAGAGATGTCTGATACCATATGGTGTCATGGTGAACAATTTATATGGGGTGGCTGGCTGGGTGGGGGGAACTGCTGCTCAGGGCATCAGGTGGTGAGTGATAGCAGTGTGCATCGCTTGTTTTGTACATTCTATTATAATCATCATCATATCATTATAATTAGTATTATTCCTCTTCTTTTTCTTTCTTATTAAACTGTCTTTATCTCAACCCATGAACTTTTTTTTTTTTTTTTTTTTTTTTTTTTTTTTTTTTTTTTTTTCCTTCCCCTCCTGATTCTTTCCCCCATCCCACTGGGGTGGTGGAGTGAATGAACAGCTGTGTGGTGCTGAGCTGCCTGTCTGCCATGTTAACCACAACGGAGGTGAGAGTTTGAGGGCTAGACTGTCAGCTGCTGAAAGAGATAGAGATAGTGCTCCCCATTTGCAGTAGTGTTCCAATATACAAGGTGAACCTTTCACTCAAGGTCCTTTGGAAGAATGAGCAACACCCCACTCCTGTAAATCATGATTCCACCAGCATTTATCAGGACATCTGGGAGGCAATATTTTTCCCCAACTGGGTTATGTACTTTTTATTTTTCTAAACAAGATTACTACGTCTGCTATTCTCTACCAAAACTGCCAGACAAATAAAACTTATTTACTTGCTCCCTAACCCTTCATCCTCTTCCCCAAAGTGTAACAGTTAAACCAGTACCTTGCTAACTAACCTAGTGAATAAAGGCCTTGGAAATAAAGACATCTTCTTAATTACATTGATGAAATCCTAAATAGAACATGTTATCTGAGAGACTGACTTCTTTGTTAAAGATTTCTGTGCTTCAGGGACAAAGGATACACACCTGTAGAGAAAGACAAACAAACGAACAAAAAACTTTAATCATATGATCTGTAACAAATGTCTGTCAGGTGCTTTAAGTGCAGAGTGCTGCTTTGACTCCTGGTTATAGGAAACTGTACTCAGAGTTGGGCTGAAAATATGGCCTTTAAATTTTGAACAAAATTTTCCCAATTAAAGCTTTCTTTCTTGAAATTGTAAAGCTTGTAAGTTATAGTACCGAAGAATCTTCCTTGTTCCAGAAGACAGTAATTGAGGAACAACCTCTCCTTCACACAAATGATCACAGCTATGAACAATGGCAGACGGGTCCCGTTTTACTTTTTTTGTTTATCCAGAAAGGAAGAAGAGAGTCTTGAACCTTGAAACCTTCCTTAGTTCTGCCAGTTGACCAGTATGCCATGACCAGTTCAGCATTTAGCTTGTCCATGCGCTCTGTGCATGATTTATGAGCCTTGGATAGCATTTTCTTCTTTAGCATTCTCTCTAGAATGAAGAGTTCCAGATAGCAGTATCTTCCTAAATCTGCTTATCTTCATGATGCCAAATGCAGGTCTGAAGATGTGGCCAAGACAAGGTTTTCCTAATTGTGTGCTCTTTATTGTTAAGGAGCACTTTGTGAAACCATTTTTAATTTTTATTTATTTTTATTTATTTATTTATTTATTTATTTTTGTAGAAACATAGAATCATAGAATATCCTGAGTTGGAAGGGACCCACAAAGATCGTAAAATCCAGCTCCTGGTTTCACACAGTACCACCAAAATTCAAACCACATGTTAGAGAGCATTGTCCAAACACTTCTTGAACTCCAGCAGGCCTGTTGCTCTGATCATATCCCTGGGGAGCCTGTCCCAGTGCCCAGGGTGAAGAACCTTTTCCTAACACCCAGCCTGACCCTCCCCTGTCCCAGCTTCATACTGGGTCCCTTGGGTCCTGTCGCTGTCCCCAGAGAGCAGAGCTCAGTGCTTGCCCATCTGCTCCCCTCGTGAGGGAGCTGCAGGCTGCCATGAGGCCTGCCCTCAGCCTGATCTGCTCTGGGCTGAACAACCAAGGGACCTCGGCAACTTCTCATATGTCTTCCCCTTCTAAAACCTGTGTAAATGCAAAGGTTTAAATCTTTGTTGGAAGAGCTCTGAAATCATCTCAAAGGTGTTGAAACAAGTTTCAGCACGTTGTAGATATCACTACGATTATTTTTTCCAAAACCTGTCAAATTTATCTGTGTTGAATTTAAGTTTCAGCACGTTGTAGATATCACTATGGTAATTTTTTCCAAAACCTGTCAAATTTATCTGTATTGAATTTAACCTAACACCCTTCTGGTTAGTTTTGCAAAGTTCTGCAACTTGTTGTCATTGTTGCAGCCTCTTTTCACTGAATTAAAGCACTCACTTCACTGATCCCAGGGACATCTCTGATGACTCTTCTTCACCTTGACGGGTGAACACTTAACATTGTACTTTATTTTTGAACCTTCAGCCAGATGTCAGTCTACAAAAGAGTGTTTTTTCAAGTATTGTAGTAGCTTTACTTCTTAACAACTTCTGAGATGAAATCATGAAAATCCAGCTATATTGTGCCTTCCACACATACAAGCCCACATGCTTATTGACATGATTTCACACTTCCAGCAGCTGAGAGAGGAGTTCCTTTGGAGAAGCCATGCTGATTACTTCCCAGGAAACAATATTTATCTCCATGTTTAATGATTTTTTTTTCTTTGTTATTATTATCATTTTTTTTTTTTTTTTTTTTTTTTTAACAGAGACGCTGCCCCAGAGACTCACTGGGACAGTGGTTCCCAGAATCCGCTGCAGATCCTTCTGAATAGATGTGACATATATTGGCACCCCACCAGTCCTCTGTTTCAGGGGTTATCAGTAGTGCCTGGCTGCACACCTTGACCAGCAGTTCTGCTGTTTTGTGTGCAGAGCCCTTTGGGACTCTTTGGTGACGCTGTCTATCCTGGTGACTTACTCTTGGCTCACTGATCTCTTCCTGGTCTAACGCTTCCCATAGGTAGCCCAAACATCCTATTCCGATGTGTCTGCTGCAAAGACTGGGGTAGCTTACACAGGTCTTTAATTCCAGATGATCTGTAAATGTATTTTTAGCATATTTATTTCCTCTTTCCTTTTAACCAAGCATACATTTTTTTTTTTTTATTTTTATTTTTATTTTTTTTATGTTTGTGAAACCTTATGTTTTTAAATGCCAGATTTAGCAAGGTGATACCTTATCAATCTTTTCATTCATCCTTTAAGAACTTCATGCTTTTTACTGTTGTGTTTTTCTTGTTTGCTTCTTTTTGAAATGAAGCACAAATGTACTAGTGAAACAAGCAAGCAAATAGTTAAACGTAAAACCCTTTTGAAACCCTTTTGGTTGTTCTCTCATGAGAGACAAGGGATAGCTTTGGGAGTACTAGCACAAAGACTGGGTCCCTATAAACAAGCAGTAGCTTACTTCTCTAAACAATTAGATGAAGTAAGTAAAGGATGGCCCGGATGCCTTGGGGCTGTTGCAGCTGTTGTTATCAATATACAGGAGGCTCGGAAGCTTACAATGGGACAGAAAATGATAGTGTTAGTCTCCCATACGGTCTCAGCAGTTTTGGAACAAAAAGGAAACCATTGGCTTTCACCACAGAGATTTTTAAAATATCAAGCAATATTAGTAGAACAAGATGATGTGGAAATTGTGGTCATTAACGTAAATCCAGCTTCTTTTCTTAGTGGAGCTCTGGATGAACCAATAACACATGATTATATAGAAACAACGGAGACTGTGTATTCTAGTCGACCTGATCTTAAGGAAGAACCTTTAGAAGATGCTGACAAATCTTGGTGTACTGATGGAAGCAGCTTTGTGAAACAAGGACAACGTAAGGCAGGGTATGCCGTTACAACTACTCAACAGGTAATCAAGTCCAAACCATTACCTCCTGGGATGTCTGCCCAGAAAGCAGAGATAATTGCTCTTACGCGAGCACTGGAACTAGCAGCAGGAAGGAAAATAAATATTTGGACAGATTCTAAATATGCATTCAGCGTGGTGCATGCTCTTGGAGCAATTTTGAAAGAACGTGGATTGCTGACCGCTCAGGGAAAACAGATAAAACATGCTGAAGAAATTTTAAAATTGTTAGAGGCAGTAAAACAACCAGAAAAGGTAGCTATTATGCATTCTTGGGGACACCAAAAGGGGAACGCCGATTTTGAAATTGGAAATCGAGTGGCAGATCAAGAGGCTAAGCGAGTAGCTGAAATAACTGAAGTGAAGGCATTGTCTTTGATACCAGACGGTAAAGTCCAAACTATATACATGAACCAAAAGCCAAATTATACAAAAGAAGACTTAAAATTAATTGAAGATTTGAAAGGTAAAATGAAACCAGATGGATGTGTATACCTAAAAGATAACTGCATAGTAATACCCTCTAATTTAATATGGCCCACAGTTCTTACAGAACACAATAAAACACACTGGGGAGCCAACACATTGCATAAGAGCCTGAGTCAGGCATTAGTAGGATTAAATTTATATTCAACGATAAAACAAGTAACTCAACAACGTAGCATTTGTTTGCACAATAACCCCAATACCAAGAATAGAATAAAATTCAGAATAATTGGTAAAGGAAATTATCCAGGTCAACAGTGGCAAACAGACTTTTCAGAACTCCCTAGAAAAGGCGGGTATCGTTATTTACTGGTTTTGACTGACACATTTTCAGGATGTCCCAAAGCCTTTCCCTGTTGAACAAATAGAGCAAGAGAAGTAGTTAAAGTCTTATTAAATGAAATAATACCACACTTTGGGATTCCAGTAGCAATGTTTTCTGATAGATGTTCACACTTTTGTGCTCAGGTGGTACAACAAGTAAGTAAAATCCTAAAAATAGATTGGCAACTACATACCCCTTGTAGACCACAGGCAAGTGGACAAGTGGAAAAAACGAACCACTTAATTAAAAAACAAGTAGCTAAAATTGGACAAGAAGCTAATTTGTCATGGCCTTAATTCCTCCCTTTAGCATTACTTAGAATTAGAGTTAAACCTAGAGTAAAAGAAAATTTGAGTCCCTTTGAAATCTTATATGGAAGGCTGTATCAATTTTTGTTTAGTGGAGAGGATCTAACGCTGTTAGGATCAGAATATTTATATGCTTATGTAACTGAACTTCAGAAACAATTAAATGAAGTACATAAATTTATTCTGGGAAGCAGGGCTAGAGGGTTGGATCAACCAATCCACCCCTTTAAACCTGGGGATTATATATATATATATATAGACTTTTTCAGGACAACCCCTAGAAGAAAGATGGACCAGATCATATCAGGTGTTGTTGATGACGCATACTGCTATCAAGATTAAAGAACAAGCATGGCTGGATCCACTATTCGAGAGTGAAGAGAGCTCCTGGAAAATCATGGACTGGTACCCCAACAGGATCTACCAAATTACAGCTCTTCAGGTCATAATTATAATGGGGCGGCTACCTAATTTATGCTTGACTCTATGGGATAAAAACACACAATTACCTTTGGTGCAAGGAGTTTCTCACGCCCTGGGTAAAAATTGTTGGATATGTACACGTATGCCAGAACATGGAGATAAAGGCATATCTCGAATCGGAATTCCCCTACCCAGAAATAAATCCTGGGAAAATTTATGGAGAAATACCTCTTGGGGTATTGAAGGTGATGAGATTCTGAAATTAGAAATAAATAGTCCTAAGGTACAGGAGTCATATTATACCTGTGTTCAGAGATGTAACCCACCCAAAGGACAAGGGAAAATTGACTGTAACCCTGTAACATATGTGGGAAACCAGTCGTCTTGTAACACCACTTTATCTATTGGTACGTCAATTTTTGTTAACTCTACGGCTTGGCCAGTGCCAGAAGGAAGAGGATGTTACTGGCTGTGTAATGATACAGCTTGAAAAGTTTTACCAAAAATTGGAAGGGAACTTGTACCGTGGGAGCAGTAGTCCCTAATATGACGATACATGATTCTTTGTCATGGGGGTATCTGAGAAATCATATTCAGAGAATTGGATGAGAAATCAAAAATCCCTTAGTGGAAAAACCTACTGCTTTCCATAGTTTTGCCTGCTGGTTTATCCCATGGTTAGGAGTGAGTGAATTGGAAAAAACAATAGTCAATATATCTGCAATAATAGAGAAATTAGAAAACAGGACAATTGATGTTATGAAAACTCAACAAGAAGAAATATCTAGCTTATCACAAGTAGTGTTACAAAACAGAATGGCCTTAGATTTGTTGGTTGGTCGAGGAGGAGTATGTACAATTGTTAACAGTAGTTGTTGTGTGTATGTGGATCAAAGTGGGAGAATTTCCACTAACCTAGAGGAAATATGGAAACAGACTAAAATATTACGTGAAGTCACCAGAGACAATCTCTCATGGAGTCTTGACGAAATGTGGAACAAAATAACTTCTTGGCTACCTAATATGCAGTGGCTGAAACAGGTTTTTGTTACTACAATTGCTTTTGTGATATTGGGAATATTTGTATGTACGTTGTTTAAGTGTTTGCTTTGTTGTACTACAAAAGATGGATACATTTAATTCAAAGGAATTTGCATGTATCAAGAAAAGGGGGGAAGTGAAACAAGCAAGCAAATAGTTAAATGTAAAAGAATGCTTAGCTAACTAGACAGTAGAATGAATTGTTGTCTGAGTACTGAGATTGGAATAGAATATATACTCAATGTTATCTGTTGGTCAGGGAGGAGGTTGTCTGAGTCTGTAGGGTGTGCTGTTGGGGGCCAGGAGGTGAGGGATGTGTGGAGACTGGTTGCGGGGGCTTGCCAGACCATCACGTCCCGGGCAGGAAACAGGTGGACAACAAGGACATAAATTAGCTCAGACCAATAAGGAAACTGCAAGCTTGCCAAATCACTACATTCCAGGCCAAGGGTGAAAAGCATACTACGAGGAAGACATACGGCCTTCCTCCCAAAGACCACTGCCCACGTCCCAAAGACCCCTGCCCACAAGTCCTGGAAGAATCTGCGCAAGCCTAAAGGACTGATAAGCTAATTAGCATACGAAGCGAGAGTAGGCGGGTTTAGGTAATGAATATGTATATTGAATATTCATTATTTCATTGTACAAATATGAGATAGTTTGTCATGATAGGTATGCATGTTAGGCGGAGAGATCCCCTGTGCATCCAGCACTGCCAATAAAGAATACTTCGTCACTAAGAAAATTTCTCACTTTGTTCTTCAAATAACTAGGTATGAGTAGAGGCTTATTTTGTTTTGTTTTGTTTTGTGGAGGATTGTTGGGTTCTCTTTAACCTCCAGACTGCATCCAAATGGGTTATTTTGGAATTTCTTCGTTTGTTTTTTACTCATTGCCTCATTTTTATGCAGCTTGCTTTTCTAAAAAGGAACACATGGGTTCTGGATCTATTTGACCTGCTCTCCTGAAATGATAATAAGCTGTATTTACATATATTTACACACACATATATATATATTTATTACATGTATTTACGTATGATAATAAGCTAGCCATACTGTTGTCGTCAATACAGAGCAATTCTCCTGCAGAGTTTTGTACTAGGTCCCACAAACCACTCAAGACAAAATTTATAATTGCATTTTCAAGTACAAGACAAAAATGATATTCTGAACAGTGTTTAGTGAGTGCAAGAATTCTCTCCAAACCACTCAGAGAGGTATTGAAGTTTCCTTTCCACAGGTGCTTGAAATTTCAATTTGATTCACTACCTGAAAAATTTAGATTAAAAATTCCATTGCCCTGATCACAGGATCAATATGGTCTTAGTAGTCAGTATGGGGACATCCACACACATAGTGAGTTCTTCTATGATATTTTTACACTTATTATAATTCTTTCATGGGCATCATCACTGAATGTCTTAAATCTCTTGCTTATGTATTTACATGCATTGCTAGTCAACACTATCCAACCAATTGTGTTTCCAAGTACCCCAGATGCTTATTATGATGGCTGTTGTCTGATGCCAACTATTGTAGTTCCTCTGCTTTTATTTTTTTTGTCTCAGGATTTCTGCTGGCTTTGCACCTAGCATGAAGTTATCCTGCAGTTTTCCCTGATGACACCAATCATGGATTCCCACTGCCACTTGTCCTTGCTTTTGAAAGGGCCCTCTGTGCTCCAGGAGCTTCTTCAGACATCAAATGTGACATCCATTAAAAGGTTGGATATGCATAAGATGCAAGGCTTTTCCTTCCTAGCAGATAATTCTCCTTCCTAATGACTTACACATGTCTTGGAGCTCAGGGAGTGCTGCAGCAAGATAACACCTCCATTAGCCTTCTCTGTGAGCCTCTGTTTCTCCCAGGTGCTCCATTTCATCTGCTTTCACATCTGAAGAACAAACTGATCCTCTTACTGCATACACGCATGGTCCTACTGCCATGTGATGCCACACTTTGTACTTTATCCCCTAACCTGTGTAGCCTCCACTCTTCTGGGGGCCTTCAAACACCATTTTGAGCTTAAATATTAGTTTGTTATTTTGTATTTCTGTATTTATTTTTCTTGAAGATGATATCTTTTTTTCTTTATCCTTTGAAGCAGGGGCTAAAATTACTGTCCTCTTACTCTGCTCTATTGTCATTAAGAAGGTCAGCAACAGAAGAGAATTACAAGAAGGTGTGGCAGAGGTGGCTGAGATTCTCATTACCCCCTTCATCTGCACAGCTACTGCATTTTATTTATTTATTTTTTGGTTCTGCACACTCTCTGTCCAGGGTCAGAACAACAGGAGGCACCTTGCCCAACCTGCTCCCTGTCCTGTAAGTCGCAGCTGCCCTACACTCAGAGCAGAGTATGTTGCCCCTGTGAGCTCCCAAGCACCCACCCTGAGCAAGCAGTCACCACTGTGGGTTAGGAAGCCAGACCTTGGTCTTCTTCCTCCTGACCTCGCAGGCAAAACTGCCATACCTCTCTTGCCATGCCTCCCTGTTCACATATCTGAGACCAGCAGAATTTTACAATATCAGTTACTCAGTAACTGGCACAAGAGTTTTGGTTGTCGTTGTTATTTACCCTTAAAAGTCATAGGGGCACAAATATGGCACTTTTATTTGTAGTAATTCCATGCCATTTTGCATTTCATTCAGCACAGTAATTAAGTCTTTGGGTATTGACTGAATTTCTTTGCTAAATAAAGGCTTCAGTAAGAGGCATTACTGAAACTAAAGGTTGTTGCAAGGTAAAGGTCACCTCATAAAACTGTAAGATGGCTGGCGAGTACTTTTAGTTTAATAGCTGTATGTTTAAAACAAAATGTGTAACTTTATTACTATTTTTATGAATGTCTCCTTTCCTAATATCTGCCAATAGTCAGTCACAGGTAAAAATTTTCAGTGTAATAAATTCAAAAGATAGAATCTTTTTTGCCAATCAAAAGATTGGCAAATAAAATCATGCTTAGGTTTGCACATATCAGTGAATTGTTGCCAATGTATTTATGAAATTATCTGTCAGTAGTTGTTTAAACAGAATTCTTGGCGAGAGCCATAAAAACAGCCTGCTACTATCAGGAAGTTGGAGGTTATAAAGGTGATGTTCTTTCAAAGAAGTCATATTCACTGTGAAAAGGCCTAATTATTAAGCCAGTGAATATGAAAAATCAAACCTTTTAGGTAGGTCCAAATGGAAATGTACTTTCTTTTCCCATTGTGTAAGTACATGAAAGTGGTTTTAAATTTAAAATCACAGGGGTTAAACCTTTAAAGCAATCTAAACGTAAGTTGAGTACTTTATGACCTAGTGCTGTCAGACAAATTGAGAAGTAATATAAAATGAAAAATAGGAATTATATATTAATGTGAAAATAAATCATAAAGATGAAGGACTTTAAATCCTTAATATTAATTATATTCTAAGGTACATGACTGAATTACCATGTAATGCCGTGCTTTAAAGTCTTTTGTTAACTTTAAATAATGTTAGCTGGCATGCAGTTTAATTTCTTGAGTAAGAGAAAAGTTTAACATAAGACTGAACAAAAATGAAGTATTTGATCTTGTTAATAGAATGTAGATGGAGAAAAGTGAAGTTGGTTTGGGTTTTGGCCTAACTAAGCCCTAAGAAGTATTTTTATGTCACGTTGATTTTTAGGCCATGACAGTATTCTTCTATTTAGAGTTCAAATATTAACACAAGTCAGTTTTTCTGGTTGTGAGGTTGTAGAATCAGTTTTTTTTCTGCTGTAAGGTTGTAGAGACTCCTTCCCAGGAGATATTCAAAAGCCATTTGGACACCATCCTGGGTATGTGCTGTAGGTGACCCTGACTGAGCAGGGAGGTTGGACAAGATCTCCAGACGTTCCTTCTAACATTAGCCGTGCTGTGATTCTGTGATTCTGTCATTGATGCCTTTATTACTCATTGTAAGTATCAATGTCTTGATACCTATCTAGAAGGAGGGAAAGAAGAAAAGAAGAGCAGAAGGAGTAACATTTTAGCCAATTGAATCAATTAAAAAAAAATGAAGTCAAAATAATGGAAATCAATCAAAAAAGTAAGATACTGAAAGTTCCTCTTGAACACGTGGCTAGTTCAAAAGAGGTTTGAGTCAGTACAGCTTAGTGAAGGAGAACACCGACACTTTCCCTATGTATGTTTAGCTGTGGTTGGTCACAACATTAATTTTCTGATCTTACATTAACAGAGCAATATCAGGAGTGCAGGAGTGCAGAAGAGTCAGTACAGCCACCTAAATCACACCACTGAATGGGGGGCCGTGGGTCAGTTTCCCTTGCAGACATGCTGAGAAAGGGAAAGCCTTCTGGCTCAGTCCAATATGAGAAAGCATTGTTTCTGTTAAGGAGAACACCTGCAAAGTTCTCATGTTGCTTGTGTGTGGAGGACTTCCAAAGTACCTTCGAATTCTCTTCCACAGTTTCAGTGGGGGACATAGACAGCACAGACTAAGAAATGAAAGCAAATCTTTGCAAAGTCACTCTTTGTCATGCTAAAATCTCTTCTGCTACACTCTGCAGGGAATTGATTGCATTTCCTTCTGCTTTGTGTTTAGCCACATTTTATAATTTCTTATCATATTGCAGTAGAGTTCAGCCAGTAAGGATCAGTGATGTGGGGAAAAAAGAAATCAAATGATGGAGAGGAACTCACTTCATTTTTATTATTTTTATGTTTTGGCTATTTATCTTTTTTTTTTTTCTTTTTTTTTTTTTCTTTTTTTCCTAGTTTTCACTTAGCTCTCTGCAACTGTTCAAAGAGTGGAATTAGAGGCACTGGATGATAGCAGAGGCC
>MU015422.1:2735-29381 GCA_011076525.1 Nettapus auritus | reverse complement strand
TACACTGTTCATTATTAACCCATCGCCCTTTCTTGTGTTCTGCATCACCAGCACGTTACAGTGAGTTGTGTCACTTTGGAACTACCAGAGTCATTACACCTTTTTTTTCAAGTTTTTTACCAGTTTTTTAGGATTTTGCAGTTGATCAGGGGTGAATTTCCAAAACATCGGAGGTGCCCACTGCTCTAGATGCTTGCCCATATCCTCCCACACTCCCTGCCACTCACCACTGTCCCGCCTCAGGACCGATCTCCGAATGAGTTTCCTAAGTAGTTGTTTAACCTTAAGCAAAACCTGAAGCATATTCAGTAGACATAACAACAAGAACATGCTGGTCTGAGTATCCCAAGGATATTCAACATCTTGGAGAACTATCGTAACTAGCTTGGAGGATAAGAGGGTGGTGAAGGAGAAAAGGGAAGTGAACAAGTAGGAAAAAATATCTTCCCCTGTCCCCTCCACAGATTGGCTCCCTGACGAAAAAAGGCAATAGGTGTAATTGCCAATAGTTTCCGAGATATGGCCTCCAAAGCACAGAGTCGACGACAGTGCTGAGTACAAGTACCAGGTTAGCATCATGACCAGATATCTTATCGTTTCATAAGCTATTGCTACACAGCACAGTACCGTAATGATCTTAAACCAGGGCCCGGAAAGGATGAACAGCATGACAGGGATCACATACAGGAGGTAACGTACAATAAAACACAGTTTGGAATACAGGTGCAGCAGACGTGAGATTAAAGCAATCAACATTGTGACTAGCAGCTATTAAGCAGGTCAATTTTAGTTTAACACACTCTGATCAGATCTGTCGTTATCTCAACCCTTTGTGCCCCACGTTGGCCGCCAAAAATGACTGTTGTGGTTTAACCCGGCCGGCAGCTAAACACCACACAGCCGTTCGCTTACCCTCCCCCCTCCCTCTCTGGGATGGGGGAGAGAAACGGAAAAGTGAAACGAGAGTTGAGATAGAGACAGTTTATTAAGATAGGAAACAATAATAATAATAACAATAAAATAATAATGTGTATGAAACAAGTGATGCACAATGCAATTGCTCACCACCCGCTGACCGATGCCCAGTCTATCCTGAGCAGCCAGCCCCCCCCAACCCGGCTAGCCACCCCTATCTATTGTTTAGCATGACGTCAGATGGTATGGAACACTCCTTTGGCCAGTTTGGGTCAGCTGTCCTGGGTCTGTCCCCTCCCAGCTCTTGCTGCACCCTGAGCCTGCCTGCTGGCAGGACAGAGCAAGGAGCTGAAAAGTCCTTGGCTTGGTACAAGCACTGCTCTGCAACAACTAAGACATGAGCATGTTATCAGCATTCTTCCCATCCTAATCCAAAACACAGCATTCCACCAGCTACTAGGAGGAAAGCTGTCCTAATTGAAACCAGGACAACTAAGTAGAAGAGATACTTCTTGTTTCTAGTCTAAATGAAACGGGGAGCATGTATTAGTCTTTGTTGCCAAATGTAGCTTGAGAGGCGCCGCTATGTCTGCTGCCATCAGCCTCAAATCAACTCCAGGCTTCGTGTACCGTGTAGAGACAAACGTAGAAAACATTGCAATAGTGGCATTAATGCTGGCCATGGATCCAGGTGCTTTTGTCTGTAGACTTCTGGCAGTATCCCTTAGTATCTCATAGTCTGTATGAGTAGGTAGTTGTGGTGGTTTTACTCGGGTGGGCAGCCGAGTTCCACCA
Source organism: Nettapus auritus (assembly GCA_011076525.1). Lineage (NCBI taxonomy): Eukaryota > Metazoa > Chordata > Aves > Anseriformes > Anatidae > Nettapus > Nettapus auritus. The sequence continues at coordinate 27,671 of MU015422.1, read as the reverse complement.
CAACTGCTCTCTCCCTCCCCCTCCTCAAAGAGGCAGGGGGAGAAAATACGATGAAAAGGGCTCAAGGGGTGATTTAAGGATGAGGAGATTGCTCAGCAGTTACCGTGACGGGCAAAACAGACTCAGAGTATAGAGATAGTAAGATTTATTGGTAATTACTAACAAGCTAGAGAAGTGAGAAACAAAGGAAAGAAACCAGAAACGCCTTTCCCCATCCTCCCTCTTCCACCTCCTCCCCCCAAGCAGCACAGGGGAATAGGGATTGTGGTCAGTCTATAGCACTTCTTCTCCACTGCTCCTTCTCGGTCACTCTCTTCCCCTGCTCCAGTGTGGGGTCCCTCCCACGGGATGCAGTCCTTGCCAAACTGATCCTGCGTAGGCTGTCCACAGGCAGCAGCTCTTCAAGAACTACTCCAGATATGGGTCTGTACCACAGGGTCCAACCCTCAGGAGCAAACTGCTCCAGCCTAGGTTCCCCATGGGCAGCAGCTCCTGCCAGGTCACCTGCTCCTGTGTGGTCTCCTCTCCACGGCCTACAGGTCTGGACTGGAATCTGCTCCGGCAGGGGTCTTCCACAGGCCGCAGCCTCCTTCAGGGCAGGTCCACCTGCTCCACCGTGGTTTCCTCCACAGGCTGCAGTGTGGAACCCTGCTCCACTGTGGTACTCCATGGGCTGCAGGGGGACAACCTGCTTCACCATGGTCCTCACCACAGACCACAGGGGACTTCTGCTCCAGCGCCTGGAGCACCTCTCCCCCTCCTTCTTCACTGACCTTGGTGGCTGCAAGACTGTTCCTCACTCCTCTCACCCTTCTAGCTGCTGTGAGGCAGCATTTGTTTTTTCTTTTTTTTTTCCCCTTTCTTAAATATGCTGTTACAGAGGCAAACAACATCGCTTATTGACTCAGCTCTGGTCAGCAGCAGGTCCCTTACCTAACATGGGGCAGCTTTAGATTCTTCTCACAGAAGCCACCCCTATGGCCCCCTGCTACCAAAACCTTGCCACGTAAACCCACTGCAGTAGTGAAGACATGCACTTTAGTTAGCAGTAGTCACAAATAGAAAGCTGTTCTGTAACAGATCCATGCAATTGCATCAAACACCCAGATGGTCCTGCCAAAAAGACATGATAGGTATGTTTGGCTTTTAGACACTAGTTGTAAACTGTTTCTAGAGTCAAGAGGAAAAGCCAATACTCCTGATATCCTGTATTTGCATGCTGTATGTGTGGGGTCTGCTTACAGCATAGACTCCTAATCATCAAGACATGATTTTTCTATTTCCTGTCTGTTCTACCAAAGCTAGTTGCTGATGCAAGAAAACTTGCTCATACAAGTTTTTTTTTTTTTTTTTTTTTTTTTTTTTTTTTTTTAAAGGCATTTCATTTAGAAATGAATTTGTGGGTATTTCAGTATTTTGATGTTGCAACTTTATATACTCTGGTACTTGAGAGCTTCTCTATAATGGTGAGATGAGTCCCTCTCCTGTGTACCTGTGTGTCTTCCTCCTGCATAGCTGTATGTGGAAGATTGCCTATCAGAACTCTGTGAAGCTTAGGATTTTATTTAACAACAGCAATAAAAATCTTTCCAAGGAGGCAAGCCATGTTCTTAGTGGTATAATCTTCATCTGTGTAAGATTACAGTGACTCTAATGGACTATAGAGATTGTAAACTGCAAGTCAACTCCCCCTGTCAAGCTAGGCAGCTTTTAGAATCTGTTCCTATTTTATGGCAGCTCTTCTGGCAAAAAGAAAGATCCTGGCTTTGGCTTCCAAGTCCTGAGTCACAAATAGGCTTTACTAGTTCTTGTAAGCTCTTTATGTTAAGGTGAACCCGGCCAACAGCCAAGCACACAGAGAGTTACTCACTTCCCTCCACCCCTGGCTAGCCTCCCTTTAGGAGAGACTAGAAAGAACAAAATCAAGAAAGCTTGTGGGTCAAGATAAAGAGAGTTTAATAGGTAAAGGAAGGAGGCAAAACTAACAAGTGAAGTAAAAGAAGTCACTCACCACCTCACAAAGGCAGACCAATGCCCAGGTAGACTATGAACAACAGCTGCCTTGGAAACCAAAAACCCAACCTTCTCCCTCTACCCCAGCTTTTATTGCTGAGCATTGTATATGGTATGAAATATCCCTTTGGCCGGTCAGCTGGCCCAGCTTTGTTTCCTCCCAAATCCTTGCCCATACCCATCCTACTCACTGGGGGACAGGGACAGGGACGGGAGGGGGGGAAAGAAAGTCTTGATGCTGTGCAAACATTGTTCAGCAACAGTCAAAGCACTGGTGTATTATAAACACTGTTCTAGGCACAAATCCAAAATACAAGCATCTTACTGGCTGTTGTGAAGAAAGCTAACTCCATCCCAGCTGGAGCCAGTACACACTTCTAGAAAGGTTTGTCTCTTAATATTTGTTTCTGTATCCATTAAGAGCAGCACTCTAGTGTTGGATGAGTCATTCCAAAAGACTGTCAGGAAAGGACTGAAGTTTCTTGGATCACCCTAAGTGTGAGGAAATGGCCATCACAGAATCATCTAGGTTGGAAGAGACCTCCAAGATCAGAGTCCAACCTCTGACCTAATGCTAACAAGTCCTCCACTAAACCATATCCCTAAGCTCTACATCTAAACGTCTTTTCAAGAGTCCCTCCAGGGATGGTGACTCAACCACTTCCCTGGGCAGCCCGTTCCAGTGACTAACAGCCCTTTTGGTAAAGAAGTTCTTCCTAATATCCAACCTAAACCTCCCCTGGCACAACTTTAGCCCATTCCCCCTCGTCCTGTCACCAGGCACGTGGGAGAACAGACCAACCCCCACCTCGCTACAGCCTCCTTTCAGGTACCTCTAGAGTGCGATAAGGTCACCCCTGAGCCTCCTCTTCTCCAGGCTAAATAGTCCCAGCTCCCTCAGCCACTCCTCCTAAGACTTGTTCTCCAGACCCCTCACCAGCTTCGTAGCCCTTCTCTGGACTCGCTCAAGCACCTCCATGTCCTTCTTGCAGTGAGGGGCCCAAAACTGAACACAGTACTCAAGGTGCGGCCTCACCAGAGCCGAGTACAGGGGGACAATCACTTCCCTGGACCTGCTGGCCATGCTGTTTCTTATGCAAGCCAGGATGCTGTTGGCCTTCTTGGCCGCCTGAGCACACTGCTGGCTCATAGTCAGCCGACTGTCAACCAGTACTCCCAGGTCCTTCTCTACCAGGCAGCTTTCTAACCACACATCTCCCAGCCTGTAGCGCTGCTTGGGGTTGTTGTGCCCCAGGTGCAGGACCCGGCACTTGGCCTTGTTGAACTTCATACCGTTGGCCTCGGCCCACCGGTCCAGCTTATCCAGATCTTCCTGCAGAGCCTTCCTACTCTCGAGCAGGTCGACACACGCACCTAACTTGGTGTCGTCTGCAAATTTACTGAGGGTGCACTCGATCCCCTCATCCAGATCATCGATGAAGATGTTAAAGAGGACTGGTCCCAGTACTGAGCCCTGGGGGACTCCACTAGTGACTGGCCTCCAACTGGATTTGACTCCATTCACCACAACTCTTTGGGCCCGGCCCTCCAGCCAGCTCTTAACCCAACGAAGCGTGTGCCAGTTCAAGCCATGAGCAGCCAGTTTCCTGAGGAGAATGCTGTGGGGAACGGTGTCAAAAGCCTTACTGAAGTCAAGGTAGACCACATCCACAGCCTTTCCCTCATCCACTAAGCGTGTCACCTTGTCATAGAAGGAGATCAGGTTCATCAAGCAGGACCTGCCCTTCATAAACCCATGCTGACTGGGCCTGATTGCCTGCTTGCCCTGCAAGTGCCTCATGATGACGCTCAAGATAATCTGCTCCATGAGCTTCCCTGGCACTGAGGTCAAACTAACAGGCCTATAGTTTCCCAGGTCTACCCTCCTTCCCTTCTTGTAGATGGGCGTCACGTTTGCTATCCGCCAGTCAAGTGGGACCTCCCCCGATAGCCAGGACTGCTGATAAATGATGGAAAGCGGCTTGGCCAGCTCTTCCGCCAGTTCTCGCAGTACCCTCGGGTGGATCCCATCCGGCCCCATTGACTTGCGTACATCCAAGTGCTGTAGCAGGTCGCCAACCTCGTGGCGATTCCTCATGGATTGTGGGGGCCACATTCTGCTCCTCATCCCCTTCCACCAGCTCAGGGTACTGGGCGTCCAGAGAGCAACTGGTTTTGCTGCTAAAGACTGAGGCAAAGAAGGCGTTAAGCACCTCAGCTTTTTCCTCATTTCTGGTAACTAAGCTTCCCCCCGCATCCAGTAAAGGGTGGAGATTCTCCTTAGTCCTCCTTTTTGTATTGATGTATTTATAAAAACATTTTTTGTTGTCTTTAACAGCAGTAGCCAGATTGAACTCCAGATGAGCTTTGGCCTTTCTCATTTTGTCCCTGCACTGCCTCGCAACATCCTTATAGTCCCCCTGAGTGGCCCGCCCTCTTTTCCAAATATTATAAACCCTCTTTTTTTTCTCCTAAGCTCAAGCCACAACTCTCTGTTCAGCCAGGTCGGTCTTCTTCCCTGCCAGCTCGTCTTTGGGCACGTGGGGACAGACCACTCCTGAGCCATTAAGATTTCTTTCTTGAAGAGCACCCAGCCTTCCTGGGCTCCTCTGTCCTTCAGAACCACCTCCCAAGGGACTCTGCCAACCAGTGTCCTGAACAGCCCAAAGTCAGCCCTCCGGAAGTCCAAGAGTCAGTGAACAGTCAAGTTAGCGAACAGAAGTTCCAGCGGGGGAACCTCCCCTGGTAGGCTCGCCAACCAGCTGCTTTAGGAAGCTATCTTCCACACTCTCCAGAAACCTGGACTGCTTTCTCTGGGCTGTGTTGTGCTTCCAGGATATGTCTGGGAAGTTAAATTTCCCCATGAGAACAAGCACTGACAATTTTGTAACTTCTGCCAGCTGTCTGTAGAACTCCTCATCCGTCCCCTCATCCTGGTTTGGTGGTCTATAACAGACCCTCATCAGGATGCTTGCCTTGTTGGCCTCTCCGCTGATCCTAACCCATAGTGACTCCACCTTGTCATTGCCAGCCTCAAGTTCGACGACATCGAAAGACTCTCTAATATAGAGAGCCACTCCACCACCCCTTCTGTGCTGCCTGTCCCTTCTGAAGAGCCTATAGCCAGACGTTGCAGCACTCCAGTCATGAGAGTGGTCCCACCACATTTCCGTGATGGCAACCAAGTCATAGCCTGCCTGCTGCACAATGGCTTCCAGCTCCTCCTACTTGTTGCCCATTCTGCGTGCATTAGTGTAGATGCACTTCAGTTGGGCCATTGCCTTCTCCCCCAGACTTGACATTGTTCCCCCGACACACCTCCAACAAGCTTTGTTTCATCCCCGTCCCCCTTCTTACCTAGTTTAAAGCCCTCTCAATGAGCCCTGCCAGCTCCTGGGCTAGGATCCATTTTCCCCTTGGAGACAGTTGGGACCCATCTGCGGCCATCAGGCCGGGTGCTGAGTGAAGCACCCCGTGGTCAAAGAACCCAAAACTTCTGTGCTGGCACCAGCCTCTGAGCCACGTGTTTATCAGGTGGGCTTTGCGTGTCCTCTCTGAACCCCTCCCTGCCACTGTAGGAATGGACGAAAACACCACCTGTACTCCCGCTTTGTCCACTAACCGTCCCAGCCCCCTGAAGTCCCGTTTGATAGCCTTCAGGCTTCTCTCGTCAATGTTATCACTGCCAGCCTGGACTATCAGTAGTAATTGGAGGGGCGAACCAGGTTGGGAAGCTTTCTGGCAATGTCCCTGACCCTGGCCCCAGGGAGGCAGCAGACTTCCCTATGGGTAGGGTCAGGCCGACAACTAGGGCCCTCTGTTCCCCTGAGAAGGGAGTCGCCCACAACGATCACCCTTCTTTCTTTCTTGGTGGAAGCAGTCTTGAGGCATGGAGCAGACTTCCTTGCCCTAGGCTTCCTGGGTAAGCTTCCTTCCACATCCTCATCCACCACTCTCTCGAGCTCCAGGGCCTCAAATCTGTTGCATAAGGGCACCTGGGAAGGTGGGGAAGGTGGGGGGGGCGTTTCCTCCAACATCGAGCAGGAACCTGTCTCCATTCCTCCTCAACTCTTAGGTCCCCTCTCTCTGCCTGACAGCGGCAGGGGCCCCACCCCCATTTGGGGAGTCTCACTCCGGTGCCTCTCCTTCAGGCCTTACAGGGAGCTGCTCCACCAGTCTATCTCCCGCTCGCACTCCCTGATGGCCCTCAACCTCTCCACGTCCTCCTTGAGTTCTGCAACCAGGCAGACCAGGTCATCCACCTGCTCACACCTCACACACACAGTATCTCTGCCTCCCTCAGATGACAGCAGCAGGCTCTGGCACTCCCTGCATCCAGAGACCTGAACTGCTGCATTTTTGAGTGGGCAGTCTGTCTGGGTGGCTACAGACTTTCTAGAGCGAGGTCTCTGCCTAGCGTAGACCATCGCGGCCTAGCTAGTGGTAGAGAGCCGTGAGCTGAGTTGTTCTTAGGGGCAGGAAGGGCAGAGCGATCCCCCCCGCGATCGCTCTGCCTTCCCTGCTCGCCCTGCCTGCGCAAACTGTCGCGCCCCGCCCTGTTTGCCCATCCTGTTCCTGCCGGCGCTCCTGGTCGCTCGCGCTCCCTAGGGGCTGCTTTTGAACGGCCAGGGAGGGGGCGCTGCTGGCTCCGCCTACGCCTCGTCACGTCCCTCACGAGGGCTGCCGGGTCGTGGCGGCTCCCTCGGCTGCCTCGAGTGGCCTCGGTGCCGGGAAAATAGCCCTTCCTGTCTCGATCCCCCGCTTCGCTGCAGAGCACGTCTGCCCCGGAGCCGATCGTCTCGGCAAGAACATGAAAACTGTGCCTGGCTATACAGGACAGACATGACAGACTAGAAAAAAATATTAACAGAAGGAAAAGGGAAACCTTGCTTTCATCTTTCAGTGTTCATGTGTTGGTTTTTTGTTGTTGTTGTTTTTTTCTGGCACCATTGTTGAACTTGAGGGAAATAAATATGGGATAAAGTCCCCTAAAAAGAGAGATGAACTGAAGGGGTTTTGATTTTTATCTTGAGGCTTTGAAACATCCAGCATACTTCCTGGCATGGATATTATGTCCATCCAGCATGCTTTCATAACCTCAGGCTCTGTCTTGAAACTTTCTCAGTCTTCTAGAACCTGCATGGAGTTTAAACAAGCTGAAAAAGAGAATGCAAAATTACTTTCTATATGAACAATACTTTAAATAGACAATAGAAGGCAATGTCTTCAAGAGTATCTAAGGATAGGATTTAATGCTTGTAGCAAGCTACTAATTTAGTAGTGTTACTCATAATTATTTGCCTAGTGCTATTGAATTTTTAAACTTATTAGTAGCTGTAAAGTTCAGATTCTAAGAAGTTATTAAAGTGGAAGATTTAAATATTTTAAAATACTAATTCGTTATTTGTACATTTAAAATTTCCAAATAAGTTTAAATCTTTTACTTTTTCAATAACTGTATTATAGAATGCCATTCTTATATTTCTTATATAAAAATTTTATTGTCTTATATAAGACATCTTATATATAAAAGCTTGAAATATTCTTTTGGTTTTTATAAATTTGTTTTCAATTATGTTAATGAAATATATCACATAGATCAACCTGCTGTAGATCTCAGATACTTCTTTATTGTTTAAGTAATTTGCTTTCCTTATGCATGAGAAATGCTTTTGATAAACCATGTTGATCATAGAATGGATTGGGTTGGAAGAGACCTTAAAAATTATCTAGTTTCAGCCCTCCTGCCATGGGCAGGGACACCTTCCACTAGACCAGGTTGCCCAAAGTCCCATCTAACCTGGCCTTGAACACTTGCAGGGATGGGTTATCTGCAACTTCTCTGGGCAACCTGTTCCGGTGCCTCACCACCCTCATAGTAAAGAATTTCTTCCTAATGTCTAATCTCAATATATTTGCTCTTAGTTTAAAGACATTGTCCCTTGTCCTGTCACTATACTCCCTGATAAAGAGTCGCTCTCCATCTTTCCTGTAGGCCCCCTTTAAGTACTAAAGGCTGCTATAAGGTCTCCCCAGAGTCTTCTCTTCTCCAGGCTGAACAACCCCAACTCCCTCAGCCTGTCTTTGTAGGAGGGGTGCTCCAGTCCTCTGATGATCTTCATGGCCCTCCTCTGGACTCGCTCCAAGAAGTCCATGTCATTCTTGTGCTCGGGGCCCCAGAGCTGAACACAGTATTCCAGATGGGGTCTCATGAGAGCAGAGTAGAGGAGGGAAAATCACCTCTCTCAGCCTTTTGGCCTCAGTTCTTCTCATGCAGCCCAGGATACTATTGGCTTTTGGGGCTGCAAGTGCCCATTGCTGGCTCATGTCGAGCTTTTCACTAATACCCCCAAGTCCTTCTCTGCTGGACTGCTTTGTATCCACTCAATCGACATACCTGTATTCGTGTTTGGGATTGCCCAGACCTAGGTGCAGGACCTTGCACTTGGCCTTGTTGAACTTCAAGAGGTTCACACAGGCCCACCTCTTGAGCATGTCAAGGTCTCTCTGGATGGCATTCCTTCCCCCTCCAGCATGTTGACTGCACCACACAACTTGGTGTCATCCACAAACTTGATGAGGGTGCAATAAATCCCACTGTCCATGTGGCCAACAAAGATGTTAAACAGCAATACTCACCCCTGAGGAACACCACTCATTACTGATCTCCACCTGGACATTGAGCTGTTGATTGCAACTCTTTGAGTTTGACCATCCAACCAATTCCTTATCTACCACATAGTCCATCTGTCAAATCCATGTCTCTGCAATTGAGAGACAAGAATGTTGTATGGGACAGTGTCAAATGCTTTGCACACCTCCAGGTATACCTGAACAAATCTCTGCACAAATCCAGAGACCTCTTCCCCTTGAGGGTGCTGGCTATTGCTTGATATGCTCAGCCCAGGCCCCAGTACAGTGTAATGAGCTGTGAACTCTGGGATTGCCAGAGTCAATGGCCTGAATGAGAAGGGGAAGGTGTCATTCCCTGTATCCTCTACAGTTGGGCACTCAGAGGAGAAAAGGTAAAAAGTGTAATTGTTAATAGTTTCAAAGAGATGGTTCCCAAAGTACAAAGATGTGGTGTTTTCACACTGATGGTTAGTTCAATGGTTCTCCCCTCCTCAAAGGAACAGGAGGAGAAAATACAATGAAAAAAAGGCTCATGGGTTGAGATAGGGACAGGGAGATCACTCATTAATTACCATCACGGGCAAAACAGACTGAGTTTAGAGAGATTAATATATTTTATTGCCGATCACTAGCGGACTAGAACAGTGAGAAACTAAAAGCAAACTAAAACCACCTGTTTTACTCATGGGGTGGGGTGGGGGGTGGTACAGTTTCTTTTATTTTGCTTTGCTGTTTTGCTGTCCTATGTAGTTGAAGAAACCTTTTGTCCTTTTGTTATTTTTTACATCTCTAGCCAAGTTCAGCTCCAGCTGTGCCTTGGCTTTCCTGATCCCCTACCTGCACTCCCAGGCCATACCCCTATAATCTTCCCAGGATGTGTATCCCTGCCTCCACTGCCTATGCTTTTTTTTTTTTTTTTTTTTTTTTTTTTTTTTTTTTTTTTTTTTTTTTGGTGTGTGTGTGTGTTTTAGTTTGGCTAAGAGCTCTTGACTTAGACAAACTGGTCTCCTACCTCCCTCTGCCCAACATCTTGTGTGTCGAGTTTGAGAGCTCTTGTGCCCTAAGAAAAATGATAGCAAATATCTCCCATCTCTCATTTATTCCTTTATATCTGTGGCAGTTTCCCAAGGGATCCCACACACTACTGCTCTGAACAATCAAACGTTTGCTTTTCTGAGGTTTAGGGTCTTAACTCTACTTTTTCTCCATTCTGTACCCCTCAAGACTGAGAATTCTACCAGGGCATGATCACTGCAGCCCAGGCTACCTCCAGACTTGGCCTTTCTGATAAGTTCTTCCTTCTGCATTGGTCAGCAACGCGTCTAGTAATGCCACTCCTCTGCTTGGGCTCTCTATCACCTATACTAGGAAGTTTTCCTCATTGCACTCCAGTAGTTTCTTGGAACACTTGCAGTTTGTTGTGCCACTCTTCCAGCAGATGTCCAGGTCGTTGAAGGCCCCTAGCAGGATCAGGGCCTGTGATTGTGACGCTTCCTGTAGTGTAAGAAAGAACTCTTCATCAACATCCTCTCCTTGATCAGGTGGCCTCTAGTAGAAACTAACCACAAAGTTTACTTTGTTGGCTTCGTCCACAAGCTCTTGACCTCTGCATTGTTGTTATTCAAAGATGGCTCCGTGCAATCAATCCTATTTTTATTATTATTATTATTATTATTATTATTATTTTGCATAGAGGGCAAACCCTCCACTTTTCCTTCCTTGCCTGTTCCTTCTGAACAGTTTATAGCTTTCCTTAACTGCATATCAGGTCAGCAGATGGGCAGTGCCTCTCAGTAGGGAGTCACCCCCTACCAGTAATCACCATTTCCTTCTGTGACTTTTAGCATGCATAGCTGATGCTGTTTCACCCTGTGAGTCTTGCTCTTTGATTTCATCCACTGCCAAAGCTTCATATTTGTTGTTGGTTGGTACTTGTGAGGAAACAGGGGAATCATCATCCCGTTGCCACGAGTTACAAGAGACTGTGACACCTCCTTTTCTAAGGTGCTATCTGTGTCTTGTTGATGTTTTTTGTCTGCTACTCCTTGGAGGTCAGTGTGACAGGGCCCTAGTAATTCTCTGTGCAACACCTCAAGTAATACTCTATTTCTTATTCTCCTTCTTTAATGCATTCTAACCTGCTGACTTCCTCCTGTTCTTCCACCTGCTGCCTGAGTGACTCTACCAGTGCACGCCTTGTACAGGTGGAGCTCCCATCCTCCTTCACCCAGGAGTGTGAGCTGCAGATGTTGCAGCCATCCACATGGACAGCAGCCTCCCTAAGAGGAAGCTCTGTCTGGATGGCCACCTCCACTCATCCCAGGCTGGCCTGGCTAGGGAGATAGTTCCTGGCTGCTGCAGAGCATAGCACTTGCCTGATCTCAACTACTATTCTTCCAAGGATCTCAGAGCACTGCCTAATCAGCCCTGATAATTCCCTGGAGATCTCAAGGTGCTTGGTAGGTTTGCACATACTACAGGAGTCCAGAGAGACCTTCAAGGCTTCAGTCTAAGGTGAGAGGGGGAGATGGTAGCCCACCTACTGGCAGAGTACACCACCTTTCTCGAACAAACTGCCGTACAAACTGCCATATTCCTGTTTGCATGCCATGTTTGTGGTTCTCCTAGTCACTGGTGCTCCCTAGGGGTAAGTTATATATGGTTTCCCGTACTTTGAACTGGCTGCACAGTCAGCCAGCACTGCTCAACACTCTCTTGGCCCTCCCACGAGACCAGTTGTCTGTCAGTCAGCACCTCCACACAGACAACACACACAGCCCAAGCGTGTCAGGGCCCAGAAATCCCCTCAGACAACCCATGGGACCTTGCAAGCCTCGCACTCTTCTCAGCACACAGCAATTGCTGCTGTTGCCACCTCTAGTGATACTTAGTAATACTTGGCAATACTAGTGATACTTGCTTACTGTTAATAAACATACTTGCTAATGAAACAACTCCTACAATCATTGCACTTAAGTATATATCTTCAGAAAATACAATGTTAGAGGGTTTATAATAAGCACACACAGTAGCTGAAGACACTGATTAATTTAATCAGGGTTATTTTACCTGCTGCTAAAGTATAGGAGTATGGATGCTGCCACTGGAAAATGATGGAGCATTGAAGTTATGGCTATGTATTTAGGGAAAATATCAGTTCAGTCATCCTGTTTCAGAAACACTGGTAATGCAAAATATTGTCTCCATTATAAAGGTAGCAGGTATTTACTACCTTGTTCAGATCCATTTCTTATGAAACAGAATGACATTTAATACTATGAATCTTAATAATGCCCAGAGGCATTCATGTGAAAATTGCTCATTTAATTTTTGCTGGATTATTTTTCTCATTTAAATAAAAATAATAATGTGAAATTAAGCACAGAGCTCCAATAGCTAGTAAGGGTTCTTTCCCAGTATTCTCCATCTAATTTTGAAAGATTTACCTTTTAATATACTTAGGGAATCACTGAAGGCCTGTTATTTCCCTTATATCAGCCCAAGGGAAATACTGCTGTTTCTAAATATATATTTTTTTCCCTGGAGGCAATAATTATTAATAGCCAATACTCAAATTCAGACATAGAAATTGCTTTTGTGTTGTCATGAAAAAAAATCAGTGCAGTACATACTCCATGTTAAATGTGCTCTTCAAACACCATTTTCAAGTTAATCAGTACTATAGGAGAATACTTAGAAAGTTTATACTTTTTAAAATGTTACTAGGGGAGTGGCTCTTCAATGGCCAGACAACCTGTTCAGACCACTTCTCAGTGTACTAACATTCGAGGGTAGAGATAATTCAGTATTGTGTTTATTTCTTTGTTGTTGTTGTTTTTTCGTTATCCTATTCCTTTGCTAACAGCTCCCTTCTACTACTATACTAACCTGATAATTAGGGAGAAAGTGCAGAAAATCTTGACATAGTCACATACTTCAGAACTTTAAATGGCTGGTTTAATTATGAAAAAAATCTGCATTTGTTAATAAAGTAATAAAATGCAGAAACGGAATAAGTCCCCAAGTGGGAGAACATATATGCTGCTACAAATCTTGCACAGGAATGCTTACATGCTTAATATTCATGTTCTGTTAAAATGCCTTGTTTATTTTTTTCCTTAGATAAAGGCTTTTTCAGATATAAGTTAAATGTGTCAAATCTTATATTTCTTTTGCTGCCCCCACAATTTCCATATTGAACACAGTATAAAAATTCAGTTCAATTTAAAAAAATATCATCAGAAAAGCATTGTTTACCAGCCAGCATACACTTGGCATTTTCAGGGACATACATACATACAAATTCTTCCTTTTCCCCAGTTTATTCAGAGAGAGGGGTGAGGGAGAATGATCTGCACATGTGAGGCATGGGTACTTATTTAGGTCATAAGTAGTAGTAGCAGCTGTGGTTTGATGTGCTGATACTGCCCATGTATATTGGATTTATGTGGCAAGGTTTTGGTAGCAGGGGGCCATAGGGGTGGCTTCTGTGAGAAGAATCTAGAAGCTGCCCCATGTTTGGTAAGGGCCCCACTGCTGACCAGAGCTGAGCCAATATGCGATGTTGTTTTGCGCCTCTGTGAGAGCATATTTAAGACAGGGAAAAAAAAAACACACTGAGCCACACAGCAGCTGGGAGAGTGAGAGGAGTGAGAAACGGCCTTGCAGCCACCAAGGTCAGTGAAGGAGGGGGAGAGGTGCTCCAGGCGCTGGAGCAGAAGTCCCCTGTGGTCTGTGATGAGGACCATGGTGAAGCACGCTGTCCCCCTGCAGCCCATGGAGTACCACGGTGGAGCAGGGTTCCACGCTGCAGCCCGTGGAACAGGTGGACCTGCACCAAGGGAGGCTGCGGCCTGTGGAGTACCCCTGCCGGAGCAGATTCCGGGCCGGACCTGTAGGCCGTGGAGAGGAGACCACACAGGAGCAGGTGACCCGGCAGGAGCTGCTGCCCGTGGGGGACCCAGGTTGGAGCAGTTTGCTCCCGAGGGATGGACCCCGTGGTACAGACCCATATATGGAGCAATTCTTGAAGAGCTGCTGCCTGTGGGCAGCCCACGCCGGATCAGTTCACCAAGGACTGCATCTTGTGGGAGGGACCCCCCAGCACAGGGGATGAGAGTGACCGAGAAGGAGCAGTGGAGAAGAAGTGCTATAGACTGACCATAACCCCCATTCCCCCATTCTCCTGCGCTGCTCGGGGGGAGGAGGTGGAAGAGGGCGGATGGGGGAAGGCGTTTTTGGTTTCTTTCCTTTGTTTCTCACATCTCTAGCTTGTTAGTAATAGGTAATAAATCTTACTATCTCCCTACTCTGAGTCTGTTTTGCCCGTCACGGTAACTGTTGAGCCATCTCCCCCTCCTTATCTCAGCCCTTGAGCCCTTTTCATCGTATTTTCTCCCCCTGCCTCTTTGAGGAGGGGGAGTGAGAGAGCAGTTGTGGTGGAGCTCGGCCGCCCATCCAAGTAAAACCACCACACCATGTCTACTCCTCTGGGGAACCTGCAACCAGAAGGTGTCTTGGATATCTACATTGTCTCAACTTATCTGATATGTGCTGGAGTAATGAGCACCACATGCTGCTCTTGTGTTTCTTGTTCATGTTGCACATTTGTATTAGTTACATAGTTCTCAGGGGAGTGTTTTCCCTGATAACTGCAATTAAGACAGAAAAGAGACAAAGAAAGAGTAGCGAAAAGATGAAATTTTTAGTAAGAGATTAGCACAAATATTTTCAAAATTTTGCAATGTCATTGATGCAGCAGAAATGAAATTCCAGAGTGTAAAGTGAAGGGCCCACCTCAGCCCTGTAGTAAGATAAGAGAGCCAAACCTTCCTAGGGAAAGTGGCTTCTTGCCACTTTCCTCTTTCCTTGTGAGTCACCAGGAGCTGCAGGTAGCCATCCCTGCCATGGATTTGGCCAAAGAAGATAGGTCCTTGCAAGCCAGCAGACTGCCCAAATAACTATGATTCCTCTGACAGAAATTGGGGATCAGGTTTATAAACAGAAAATAGGAGAGCACTAGAACAACTTGTTCAGAGCCAGAATTAAGATCTTCCATGATTCAGAAAGTCTGGAATGTAAAAGCTGAAAATGTACTGCAGTTCTTTAAACTTAAATGGTTGAAATGAGCATATTGTTTGATATATTAGCTGATACTAAGATGGACAATTAATATTTTTCTTTGAGATACAAATGACAAAAAGAAGGGTGCTACCGGGACTGTAAGTATGTACCTGAATGTAGAACAGCATGAACATCAAGTCTGACAATGGTAAGTGATAAGTGCATAGACATTTGGAGTGGATAGAGTAAATATGAGCATATGAATCACAGACTGGCTTAGGTTGGAAGGGACCTTTGGTCCAACTGGAGGTGAATATTAAGGGGATGAATAGCAAAGCATATGTCATCATGGGTGTCTACTATCGACCACCTACCCAGGACGATGGCACGAATGAGCTATTCTATAGGCAATTAGGGGGAATCTCGGGATTGGTTTCCTTATCCTTATGGGAGATGGCAACTTCCCAGACATAAACTGGAAATATTATACTGCTGCAACAAGCAAGTTTGGGAAATTCCTAAAACATGTTGAAGATAACTTCCTGTCACAAGTACTCAGTGAGCCAACTAGGAAAGGAGCCCTCCTAGACCCATTGTTTGAGAATAGGGAAGGCCTTGTGGTAGATGTGACGGTAGGTGGCTCTCTTGGCCACAGTGATCATGCATTAGTTGAATTCAAAATTTTTGGTGTAAAGAGAAAAAAAAGTCAGCAGAGTTGCCATCCTGGACTTTAAGAGAGCAGACTTTAAGCTTCTCAGGGAGCTAGTTAGCAGTGTCCCCTGGAAATCAGTGGGTTTAAGGGTCCATGAGAACTGGTCACTTTTCAAGAATCACCTTTTAAAAGCCCAGGAGCAGGCAATCCCACTGTGCCACAAGTCAAGCAAGCGGGGCAGAAGACTGGCCTGGCTGAACAGGGAACTCCTCCTGGAACTAAGGCAGAAAAAGTAAATATATGACCTGGAAGCAAGGTCTGGTTTCAGAGGGAGAGTACAGAGCTGTAGTTCGCATCTGCAGAGAGAAAACAAGAAAAGCCAAAAGTGAACTTGAGTTGACGCTAGCCACTGTGGTGTCAGACAACAGAGACGTTTTCAAGTATGTTAACAGCAAGAGGAGGTCAAAGGAAAACATTGGACTGATACTTGAAGCAGATGGTCACCTAACAAGTAGGGATGAGGAAAAGGCAGAGGCATTTAATGTTTTGCTTCTTTTTTTGCCTTAGTTTTTAATAGTAATGACAGATCTTGGGCTGCTCATTCCTCAGAGTTGGAGGACCGTGACTGAGGGAGCAGTGACTTTCTATCTATGGTCACTGAAATTTTATGGGATCAGTTATATCAGCTCAACACTTAGAAGTCCATGGGGCCTAATGGGATTCTCCCCAGAGTACTGAAGAAGTTAGTGGACTACATTTCCAATGAGGTTGCACCTTAGCCTCCTTTTCTCCAGACTAGACAACCCAAGTGTCCTCATACTCGCTCATAGGACATGCCTTCCAGCCCTTTTACCCATTTGTTGCCCTCTGGATGCTTTCAAGTATCTTAACATCCTTTTTATATTGTGGAGCCCAGAAGTGCACACAATACTCGAGCTGAGGCTGCAACAATGCTAAATGTAGTGAGATAATCACCTCTCTTGAGCAGCTGGCTATGCTGTGTTTAATGCATCCCAAAATGCAGTTTGATTTCTTGGCTGCCAGGGCACACTGCTCACTCATGTTGAGCCTACTGTCGACCAACACCCACATATCCCTTTCTGCAGGGCTGATCTCTAGCCACTCATCTCCCAGTCTGTACCTGTGTCTGGCATTACTCCATCCCAGGTGCAGAAACCACTTATCCGTTCTGAATAGCCTATAGCCCTTCATCCCAGCACTCCAGTCGTGGGACTCTGTGGTAGATTTATCCTGTTACATAGCTGAACTCCTCCACAACTGCTCTCTCACTCCCCCTCCTCAAAGGAAAAGGGGGAGAAAATATGATGAAAAGGGCTCAAGGGTTGAGATAAGGACAGGGAGATCACTCAACAGTTATCGTCATGGGCAAATGAACTCGGCACTAGGGAGATTAATATAATTTATTGCCTATTACTAACAGACTAGAACAGTGAGAAACTAAAAACAAACTAAAAACACCTTCTCCCCTATCCAGCCCCTTCTATGTCCTACCCCCGAGCAGCACAGGGGAACGGGGAATGGGGGTTGCGGTCAGTCCATAACACTTTGTCTCCACTCCTGCTTCATGGTCACTCTCTTCCCCTGCTACAATGTGGGGTCCCTCACACAGGATGCAGTCCTTCCTGAACTGATCCTGCATGGGCTTTCCACAGACAGCAGCTCTTCAAGAACTGCTGGAGAGCAGCCCCGCAGAGAGGGATCTGGGGGTCGTGGTCGACAGCAAATTGAATATGAGCCAGCAGTGTGCCCTGGCAGCCGGGAGGTCCAACCGTATCCTGGGGTGCATCATGCATAGCATCGCTTAGTAGGGCAAGGGAAGTAATCGTCCCGCTCTACTCTGCGCTGGTGCGGCCTCACCTTGAGTACTGTGTGCAGTTCTGTGCACCACAGTACAAAAAGGACATTCAACTGTTGGAGAGTGTCCAGAGGAGGGCGACGAAGATGGTGAAGGGCCTTGAGGGGAAGACATATGAGGAGCAGCTGAGGTCACTGGGCCTGTTTAGCCTGGAGAAGAGGAGGCTGAGGGGAAACCTCATCGCGGTCTACAACTTCCTCGCAAAGGGGAGTGGAGAGGCGGGTGACCTTTTCTCCATAAACACCAGTGATAGGACCCGTGGGAATGGGGTGAAGCTGAGGCAGGGGAAGTTTAGACTAGTTATCAGGAGGAGGTTCTTCACTGAGAGGTGGTTGCGCACTGGAACAGGCTCCCCAGTGAAGTAGTCACTGCACCAAGCCTGTATGAATTTAAGAAACGTTTGGACTGTGCACTTAGTCACATAGTCTAAAATTTTGGGTAGACCTGTGTGGTGCGAGGAGTTGGACTTGATGATCTTGATGGGTCCCTTCCAACTCGGGATATTCTGTGATTCTGTGAACTGTTCCAAATATGGGTCAGCACGATGGGGTCCATCCTTCAGGAGCAAACTGCTTCAAACTGACAGCAGCTCCTGCCAGATCACCTGCTCCTGTATGGGCTTCTCTCCACGGGCTACCAGTCTGGCCCTGAGTCTGCTCTGGCGGGGGCTCTCCATGGGCCACAGCTTCCTTCAGGTCAGATCCACATGCTTCACCATGGGCTCCTCTATGGGCTGCAGCATGGAAATCTGCTCTGAAGCCTGGAGCACCTCCTCCCCCTCCTTCTTCACTGACCTTGATGTCTGCAGGGTTGTTTCTTACTCCTCTCTCTCCCAGCTTCTGTTGCTCAGCAGTTTTTCCCTTTCTTAAATATGCTCTCACAGAGGCGC
Source organism: Nettapus auritus (assembly GCA_011076525.1). Taxonomy (NCBI): domain Eukaryota; kingdom Metazoa; phylum Chordata; class Aves; order Anseriformes; family Anatidae; genus Nettapus; species Nettapus auritus. The sequence continues at coordinate 9,545 of MU015422.1, read as the reverse complement.
AACCAGTGTTGTTTATTTTCTCGGCTCTGGACGGTGGCATAGAACCATAGAATGACTTGGGTTGGAAGGGACCTTAAAGATCATCTGGTTCCAAACCCCCTGCCATAGGCAGGGATGCCATCCACTAGATCAGGTTGTTCAGGGACTCATCTAACCTGGTCTTGAACATCTCCAGGGACAGGGCATCCACAACGTCTCTGGGCAACCAGTTCCAGTGCCTCACCACCCTGAGTGAAGAATTTCCTCCTAACTTCTAATCTAAATCTCCTCTCTTTTAATTTAAAACCATTCCCCCTTGTCCTGTCCTTGTCTGGTTGAGCAAAGAGTTGCTCTTCATCTTTTTTATAAGCCTCCATTAAGTACTGAAAAGCTGCAATGAGATCACCCCAGAGCCTTCTCCAGGCTCTCTCAGCCTTTCTTCATAGGAGAGGTGCTCCAGCCCTCTGATCATCTTCATGGTCCTCCTCTGTACCCGTTCTAACAGATCAGCATCCTTCTTGTGCTGGGGGCTCCAGACCTGGATGCAGTACTCCAGGTGGGGCCTCACAAGGGCAGAGTAGAGGGGGACAATCACCTCCCTCAACCTGCTGGCCACTCCTCTTTTGAGTGGCATGTCCCTTTTGGAGTCAGCTGAAACTGGATCTTATGTAACATCTTATCTAACATGGGCAGCTTCTGGACTCTTCTCACAGAGGCTGCCCCTGCAGCTCCTCTGCTACCAAGTCTTTGCCATGTAAACTGAAGAGACGTCCCAACAAATCTCACTAATACCAATGATCTACCTCTGGGGAAGGTCCAAAGCTTCCAGTTCATCCCGTTTGTTCCCTATACTGTGTGCATTGATATACAGGCATTTCAGATGTGCTCCTGAACCCACAGTGCTCCCTGGAGCAGTGTATATGCTCCCATTAGCCTTGCCACCCTCAGACAGTGCCAGACACATCCCTTGGTTTAACCTCAGTGTTCCCAATGGTATTCCTCTCCCCCACTGATCCTGGTTTAAAGCTCTCTCAATCAGTCTCTCAAATAACAGCAAACATGCTGTGGTTTGATGGTGTATTTATAAAATATAAAATAAAAAGTATATGTAAAATATATATTAATATATATATTAAATATATACTATACATTATATATAATATATATAATATAAAATATAAGTCCACATGCCACCTGAGGGAACAGGAGAGATGTTTACAGTTGCATATCTAGATTTAATATTTGCTAACAGCAAATTGATTGAATATATATACCATGAGAGATGTGCCAAAGAACGTCTATTTTTATTTTATAGTAAGCAAGTCAAGGACAGTTTGTAATAAATGTGCCAATTTTCTTGGGATTCTTTATTTTTATTCTTTTGCATATGAAAGAGAAAATATTTCCCTCAATTGTAACTATCATTATGAAGGTTTTACTGTTGAACATATATTATTCTCGGGGTCTAATATTCATACGAGACAATATCTGTGTTTAGAATTTGATTGTATTTAAGCCCATGCTTTGTTGTCTTTTAAGTAAAAAACAAAAATGCATGTACTGTCTCATAATATTTAGGGAAAACAGGGCAAGGAAGAATTGTTGGAAATCCTGGAAACTTGCCTTCAAACTGGAAAATAAGGGATGCTAGTGAGGGTGGCAGAGTGTTTTGAAATCTAAATCTGTTTTATTCCTACACTGTTGGTCATTACTTAAAGCATTGGAAAGTCTGGCTCTGACCCATTGTGGTGGTTTCACACTGATGGCTAGCTAAACTCCGCCACACTGCTGTCTCACTCCCCCTCCACAAAAGGACAGGAGGAAAAACTATGATGAAAAAAAGGCTCACAGGTTGATATATGTACAGTTTAATTAAAGGAAAATAAAAAATAAAAATAAAAGAAAGAAACAAACAAACAAAAAAAGAAGCAAAGGCCACATGGAAGCAAAGGGAGAAAATATTCTCTACTTCCCATCAGCAAGCGCTGTTTGGCCATGTCTTGGGAAGCAGGACCTCAATATGTATGCAGTTGCTCAGTGTGATGGTTTTACTCGGGTGGGCGGCCGAGTTCCACCACAACCGCTCTCTCACTCCCCCTCCTCAAAGAGGAGTGAGGAGAAAATACGATGAAAGGGGCTCAAGGGTTGAGATAAGGACAAGGAGATCGCGCAATAATTATTGTGACGGGCAAAACAGACTCAGCATAGAGAGATAGTAAGATTTATTGCTTATTACTAACAAGCTAGAGAAGTGAGAAACAAAGGAAAGAAACCAAAAGCACCTTCCCCCCCCCATCCACCCTCTTCCACCTCCTCCCCCCGAGCGGCACAGGGAAACGGGGGAATGGGGGTTATGGTCAGTCTATAGCACTTCTTCTCTGCCGCTCCTTCTCAGTCTATAGTGCTTCTTCTCTGCCGCTCCTTCTCGGTCACTCTTGTCCCTTGTGCTGTGGGGTCCCACCCACGGGATGCAGTCCTTGCCGAACTGATCCAGCGTGGGCTGTCCACAGGCAGCAGCTCTTCAAGAACTGCTCCATATATGGGTCCGTACCACGGGGTCCATCCCTCGGGAGCAAACTGCTCCAACCTGGGTCCCCCACGGGCAGCAGCTCCTGCTGGGTCACCTGCTCCTGCGTGGTCTCCTCTCCACGGACTACAGGTCTGGACTGGAATCTGCTCCGGCAGGGGTCTTCCACAGGCCGCAGTCTCCTTTGGGGCAGGTCCACCTGCTCCACCGTGGTCTCCTCCACGGGCTGCAGCATGGAACCCTGCTCCACCGTGGTACTCCATGGGCTGCAGGGGGACATCCTGCTTCACCATGGTCCTCACCACAGACCACAGGGGACTTCTGCTCCAGCGCCTGGAGCACCTCTCCCCCTCCTTCTTCCCTGACCTTGGCGCCTGCAAGGCTGTTTCTCACTCCTCTCACCCTCCCAGATGCTGAGTGGCGCAGCATTTTTTTCCCTGTCTTAAATATGCTCTCACAGAGGCGCAAAACAACATCGCTTATTGGCTCAGCTCTGGTCAGCAGTGGGGCCCTTACCAAACATGGGGCAGCTTCTAGATCCTTCTCACAGAAGCCACCCCTATGCCCCCCCTGCTACCAAAACCTTGCCACGTAAACCCACTACACTCAGGAAGACAGATGTTTTCATAATGAGAGCCCTCCCTCCCCCTTCTCATTCCCCTTCCTCAGCTTTTATTGCTGAGTGTGACATCATATGGTATGGAATATTCCTTTGGTCAGTTTAGGTCAGCTGCACTGGTGATGTCCCTTCCCTAGCTCTTGGCCATCCCCAGTTTACTGGTTTTTGGGAGTGGGGTGGATGTGCCAGCATTGCTCAGCAATAGACAAAACATTGGTGCGATATCAATACTGTTTCTAGAATTACACCATCTTATCTGAATCAGGAAAATGTTTTTTCTCTTGATTGTTCCAGTGAGCTTCTTCGAGGTATCTTGGAATGGGCCTCCTTTTGTGTGTGCCTGTCCAAGGGCACACTATTAAAGCTTATGAATATCCTCTTCAAAATGCAATAAAAAATCCCATTATTGCTCTAGATTCTGCAAAATTTAGGGCAAGTAAAACTTGCAGAAAGTTTTGAGACTGGCTAGATCAAAATTAAGGTGTTGGGTTTTGATAAGTGATTTATACTTATATAATTTCAATAAAACTGTCCTTACTCTGTCTACTGTATTTACCTTTCTCCCTTGTTCTCATTCACATGAGAGCTGAAATATTTTTCCTCTCTTTTCTGGATATTCTGGATATCTGAAGGATATCACATTTTTAAAAACTCCCAAGGTCTGCTTTTTTTTTTTTTTTTTTTTTTTTTTTTTCCCTTTTATTTATATTATTTTATTTTTTTCATTCTGGCTCTTGTATTCCCCAATTGTTTTATTTGCAGAAACTCATCATGAAGACACTTTTAACAATATGACTTTTGGGGCTATAGCTAAGATCCTCCAGAGGTGAGGATTCTTGGAGCATGTATGTTTTCAGGGGCAGTCAGTGCACAGAAATAATATCAAGGCCTGGAGCCTGCCTAGGAGAGCCAGAGGCATGAAGGGACCATCTTTATAAATGAGAATGTGGACTGCCTCTCTTTAAAAACCAGACTGTTCTAAGTCCCTTAGTTTAAACAGAACCTTTGCACCTCTGGGATCTATCAAGGACTGTATAAGAGCTACCACTTTAGATAAATTATCAGTGTGAATCATGTAACCCCCAGATGGAATATATGTACAACACAACTTTTAAACTGTACTGGGTCTGGCTGGGATGGAGTTAACTTTCCCTGCAGCAGCCCACACAGTGCTGCGCTCTGCACTTGTAGCTAGAACAGCATTGGTATCCCACCAATGTTTTGTCTGTTGCTGAGCAGTGCTGGCACAGCAACAAGACTCTCTCCAACCCCCCCCCCCCCCCCCCCCCCCCCCCCCCCCCCCCCCCCCCCCAACCAGTAGGCTGGGGGGGGGCAAGAAGTGGGTAGGGGACATCACCAGGATGGCTGACCTAAACCAACCAAAGGGATATTCCATACCATATGATGTCACACTCAGAAATAAAAGGTGGGAAAGGGGAAGGAGAAAGGGGGGCTCTTGTTATGAAGACATGTCTTCTCAAACAACCATTATGCGTAGAATCATAGAATCATATTGAGGCCTTGCTTCAACTGATGTGACAACATCTCTTGTTGATAGGAAGTAGAGAATATTTTTTTTTCTCTCTCTGTGTTTCCACGCAGCCTTTGCTTGTTTTATCCCCTCTTCCCTTTCCCTTTAATTAAATTTTCCTTATCTCAACCTGTGTTTTTTTTTCTTTTTTCTTTTCTTTCCAGCATACTTTCTTCTCTCCCTCTTCTAAGGAGAGGGAGTAAGAGAGCAGCTGTGGTGGAGCTCGGCTGCCCAGCAAAGTAAAACCACCACAGAAACATACAAAATAAAAATCCTATACATATTCTTCTCTAATTATCTTGAAAGTCTCATTTTGGCAATCCATTGCTGGAGGCTAGTTGGTGTTGTGAGAAACACTCTGTAGCCAATAACTTAGGCTCAGGCGAGGATCTCAGTAAAGTAGTAATTTATTCATGATTGCAATGGCAGACATCCCACAAGCAGAAGCACACCTACTAGTCACATAGTACAGTTTATATACTTTCTATCTCGATGACCGGGACCCTCCCCTGTTTCCCCATTGGCTGGGTAATCCAGGTTCACAACCAATCCGATGCTTCACAGACAATACATGGCCTTCAGTTGCCGACCTGTTAAATTTCAAATTTCTTTTGACTTTTTTACTGCTTGAAGTGGTAATGTTTCTTCACTTATCAGACTTGACACCGTGATTTTCACCTAATTGCTCTAAGGAGTCCGGTTGTCTGCATTTTACAAGGTTGTCTGTTAATCTTTCTTATCACTGCAAGCATATCTCAATACCACATTCCTTCCCTCTAAACAATGTAACTCTGTGCAAAAACAACATTTTTATTCCCACAGTGTCAATTGCCAAAAGTAATTAGAAAGATGAAATTTGTTTTAAAAAATGGTGATCACAATTTTTTCTGCTTGTACCCTAAAACATCACAACTGGATGCAAGCCAGAAAAATTAATTCTAATCCTGAGCCTAGTGTGAATAAGTTACTTGTTTTAATTTTCTAAATTTCTTGATTTCAGATAGAGAAACGGGTTGCCTATATATATATATATATATCTTTTTTCACAGCATGATGAAATTTGTATAATGAAACCTGCTTTAATTACTCAGTTGGTGCCTGCAAATGATTTCTTAATGATTGGTGGCCTTCCTGTTCAAGTCTATGGGAAACCTGTGATTTGTGGGCTAGGACACTAGCTGATGTAAGTCAGCATGATTATGCTGATTTAATCAGTGTGCACTAAGTTAACTTAGTTAAAAATATCTCCATATATATTAAAGAATAGTATAGATAGCCTCTGCAGACAAGACAATGATGACCAAATGGTAGTAGTGTGTAATAAGATTAACTCTCCATAGTACTTGCAAAATCCTTGAGATTTTTCCTAAAGCAGCACAGGAGCGATCACTACATCTTAAACAATGAAGAATTTTATCTTTCATTGTTGTATGCACACAACTCTCATTGGCATTAATAGGTGTTAGGCATGTACATAAAGGGAAGAATAGACCTTAAAGTTTAAGTAATCATGGTATGCTAAAGCTTTCCAACAATTTCACAAAGGACCAGACCAAAGTTGTACAACTCTACCCATGGGGTGAAAATATTAAGTGTTTTCTGATTCATATCTTTGAGGCATAAAGGGTGGTTAGAGGTTCCTAAATAACAATTTAGGAGAAATCAATAAGATTTAGCTTCAAGAGACAGAGCTCATATTTAATTAATTTTTTTTTTTCCTTTCCATGACAGGGTGAGCCTTTTCTTTCTTTCATTTTAAGGTAACTAGCTTTATGTATACTGAGTATTTCAGTGGACTTCCTGTGAGTTTGTTGAACATTTATCTAGTTAGAGATGACACAGTTCTCTGCAAGATGAAAGGATGTTAAAAGGAAGTTTTAGCAATGGCAATATTATAAGGGAGAGAAAGTACATTTAACAGATTTTTTATTTTTATTTTTAATACAGGAAGGATCTTGGCTACTTGCTTAAATTCCATTAAGGAGAAACATAATGCTGATGTTTTCTGTCTTGTTTTCAACATGAGATATTTATAATCAGAGAACCTCCTCCAGTCCTCATTGAGCTGAGTGGCAGTTTTCCTATGTAGTTCACTTGAAATTGAGTTAGGCACTATGTTGTTTAATACAGATTGGCACAACCATACTGTTATAC
>JAACYP010019863.1:0-12208 GCA_011076525.1 Nettapus auritus | reverse complement strand
AATACGTGGACAGGGAAGTTATCCCCAGTGCTCTCTGGGAGTCTCCAGGATTGCTCACAGCCTGCTGTGTAGCTTTTCCAGCAGACATCCAGGTGGCTGAAATCCTCATCAGGATGAGAGTGTGTGAGCATGAATCATAGAATCATAGAAACACAGAATATCCCGAGTTGGAAGGGATTCACAAGGATCATCAAGTTCAACTCCTTGCACTGCACAGGTCTACCCAAAAGTTTAGACCATGTGACTAAGTGCACAGTCCAAACGCTTCTTAGACTCACACAGGCTTGGTGCAGTGACTACTTCACTGGGGAGCCTGTTCCAGTGCGCATCCACCCTCTCAGTGAAGAACCTCCTCCTGATGTCTAGTCTAAACTTCCCCTGCCTCAGCTTCACCCCATTCCCATGGGTCCTATCACTGGTGTTTATGGAGAACAGGTCACCCACCTCTCCACTCCCCCTCGCGAGGAAGTTGTAGACTGCGATGAGGTCTCCCCTCAGCCTCCTCTTCTCCAGGCTGAACAGGCCCAGTGATCTCAGCCACTCTGACGTTTCTTGTAGTTGAAGCCAGAAGGCCTCATTAACAGGCTTCCCTTGATCAGGTGTCCTGTAGTAGACCCCAACTATAACGTGTCCTTTACTGGTCTAGTCCTTATATTTAACCCACAGTCTCTCAACCTGTCCATGATTGTTTCTCAGAGGCAGCTCTTCTCAGTCAATCCATTACTAATATAGAGGGCAAGAGCCCCACCTCTCCTTCCCTGCCTGTCTCTTCTGAAGAGCTTGTAACCCTCTATTCCAGTGTTCCAGTTACGTGACCCATCCCACCATGTTTCTGTGATAGCAATCGGATCATCTTTTCTACTTGTGCTGTGGTTTCCAGCTTCTCCTTCTTGTTTCCCATGATTGCATCACCTTTTCAGAGGAACCCTTCCTAATTCCTTTGGGGCAATTCACAAGTATTCCCTGTTGCTTCTTACAGTGACAATGTCCCCAGGTTTGTTTCCATCACTCAGAGGTACATTCCATTTCCCCGCTGAATCTAGCTTAAATCCCTGCTAATGGGGCCCGCCAGTTTGCTGCCCAGAACCCCTGCCCCACCTAATCAGGTGCACCCCATCCTGTGTCAGCATGCAAGGTCTCTCAAAACACATCTGAGATCACAGAACCCCAAAGCTTGACAATGGCACCAGCCACAGAGCCAATTGTTCACTTAGTGTGTTTGTCTCCTTTTTCTTGGGTCCCAGTCACCAACTGGGAGGATGTAGGAGAACACTACTTGCACTCCCCATCCCTCCAACATCTTTCTGAGGGACAAAAAGTCCTTTTTGATATTTCATAGTCTATTTGTTGCAGCCTCATTTGACCCTACATGAAAGATCAGGAATGGATGGTAGTTTTCTGACCCACCAGGCTTGGTTGCCTCTTTGTAGTACCAGAAATGCAAACCCTGGGCAGGCAACAAATCTCTCTGGAGAGATTATCTGGATAGCAAATGGGTGCCTCTGTGCCTCTCAGGTAGGAGTCTTCAATTACTAACACCCTTCATACTTTTTTTTTTGGCACTGGTTCTGATGCCAGCTGATTGATTGAATGGGCATACTTTATATGGTTATACTTTCATAGGTCTTTATCATTACTCACAATTCTCTCCTTTTCCCAGTCCTAGAGTATTGTATGTGTTGTGTACGGGCCCTTCAGGGGCAATGGAGAGACTTATGTACAGGTGTTACACCATCTCTGTATTCTTCTCTGACATCTCCTACACATTAGTGATGAGGGTTACATTAAATGCCTGTGACCTTAAGGACCTGAGCACTGGAGTACAGTTTCCTGTTTTCCTGGTCAGAAGCAATCATTCTGATTTATTTGTCCAGTTCAACCTTGAAATCCAGTATTCAAAGAGGTAATTCGGGTGGAAATAAGGGAACATTTTTAGAGGAGATGGTTCTAGAGCATTATCACATGAGTTGCCTGGAGCCCTCTCTGATCTTTTTCACTCTGTTGAAGGTAAGGTGTTATTAAGCTCTGAAGGCCTTTTATAAGGTTGTGTGAATAAAGTTAAAGGTATAGCCCCAAATTTCCAAATTATTTAATAATGAGAGAGACTTTACTGAGATGCATAAAGCTAAATCATATAACTGGATATAGGCTCATTAGATTGTCTGTATGGTACAAATATTATAGTCATTTTTCCGTTTAAATTCATGTACAACATTCACACTTTTCTGAACTCTGTATTTTCTCAGAATGCTTTGATTTTCCAAGTGGAATCTAGGGTCCTACAATGTTTTAAGTAGCATTTACCATTTTAGTGCAAATTTCTTATCTATTTTTTGAGAAATGCAAGAAGTTGATGCCCTGTCTTACAGAACAGAATTTTTGCAGATTTTTATTATTTTATTATTTACGCTTCGTTGGGTTAGAAACTGGCTGGATAGCCGGGCCCAAAGAGTCGTGGTAAATGGAGTCAAATCCAGTTGGAGGCCGGTCACTAGTGGCATTCCCCAGGGCTCAGTGCTGGGGCCAGTCCTCTTTAATATCTTCATCGATGATCTGGACGAGGGCATTGAGTGCACCCTCAGTAAGTTTGCAGGCGACACCAAGTTAGGTGCGTGTGTCGATCTGCTCGAGGGTAGGAAGGCTCTGCAGGAGGATCTGGATAGGCTGCACCGATGGGCTGAGGTCAACTGCATGAAGTTCAACAAGGCCAAGTGCCGGGTCCTCCACTTGGGGCACAATAACCCCAAGCAGAGCTACAGGCTGGGAGATGAGTGGTTGGAGAGCTGCCAGGCAGAGAAGGACCTGGGAGTGGTGGTTGATAGTTGGCTGAATATGAGCCAGCAGTGTGCTCAGGCGGCCATGAAGGCCAACAGCATCCTGGCCTGTATAAGAAACAGTGTGACCAGCAGGGCTAGGGAGGTGATCGTCCCCCTGTACTCAGCTCTGGTGAGGCCGCACCTCGAATACTGTGTTCAGTTTTGGGCCCCTCGCTACAAGAAGGACATCAAGGTGCTTGAGCGAGTCCAGAGAAGGGCGACGAAGCTGGTGAGGGGCCTGGAGAACAAGTCCTACGAGGAGCGGCTGAGGGAGCTGGGATGGTTCAGCCTGGAGAAAAGGAGGCTCAGGGGTGACCTTATCGCTCTCTACAGGTACCTGAAAGGAGGCTGTAGCGAGGTGGGGGTTGGTCTGTTCTCCCACGTGCCTGGTGACAGGACGAGAGGGAATGGGCTTAAGTTGTGCCAGGGGAGTTTTAGGTTGGATCTTAGGAAGAACTTCTTTACCAAAAGGGTTGTTAGACATTGGAACGTGCTGCCCAAGGAAGTGATGGAGTCACCATCCCTGGAGGTCTTTAAAAGACATTTAGATGTAGAGCTTAGGGATACGGTTTAGTGGGGACTGTTAGTGTTAGGTCAGAGGTTGGACTCGATGATCTTGAGGTCTCTTCCAACCTAGAAATTCTGTGATTCTGTGATTCTGTGATTATTGATATTTCTGGAAGTGCAATGGTTTCTCTCAAGTGGTTTCTCTTCATATTTTAACTAGGAAAAAAAAAAAAAAAAAAATGAGACTGAAGTTAAAAATATTACATTACAATTTCCCTTTGTTGAAAAGGGATTTTTTCAACACTTTTAAAACTGATTCTCTCCCCAAAAAACAGAGGGAAAAGATGGTTGCCATACCAGGGTCTGTTGTTCATACTACAGTTTACTGATAATGTCCTTTCCTTCATTGCAAATGATACAGATTTACTCACACACACAACATTCAGTGGATTCTGAGGAGCTCCTCCCTAATCTCTCATTTTTTCATTTAGTGGCATACCTAGTAAGGGTGCAGGGCACCTTATTTTTTAACTAATTCTTCTGAATTAAGACAAGCTTTGGCTTGGATTTTGGTTTTGTTTGGTTAGTTGGTTGGTCGGTTGGTTTGATTTTGTCTTAACTTGTGTACATATGAACGCCTTTGTCCTAGCAGTTTCTTTCAAAAATTAATGTGAACATTTCCAATAAGTTTTAGAATGCTTAAAAGAAACAGGTTCTTAACTCTTCCATATTTTTTTTTTTTCAGAATGCTCAGTGAAATTAAGATTTTTCAAAATGTCAACAATAATAATTATTCTATTTTTTTCTTCCTTCTTTCCTAATAATTTTAACACACTATGGAACCCAGAAGTCCAAAAGCACTTCATAAATAGTTGGTTCTCTACATAATATGCAAAATAAGAACACTATTATCTGAAAGTAGCCTGCCACTTATTAATACAAATGTTATTATTATTATTATTATTAAATATGGACAGCAGACTTCATCTTCAATCTCATCTAGACTACATATATATACAAACATATTTTTATGCTAGTATGCATCTTATTTAATTATTACTTAAAACAGTGTTTGAAATAGATTTCTTTTGATATAATCAAACAAGTTTGAAATAAAAAAAAAATTAGTTTGAATTCTTGAGATAGGCCAAAATTTTTTCTGTCCAGGCTTGTTCAAGATGCTATGAACTGCTGCACTGAGCATTACTGATGTATTTTCTCTTGAGGCATTTAAAGAATGAAAGGACAAAGTATGACATTAAAATAAAATGAAAAAAGTCATTAAAAAAATACTGGTTTCTCAGTTCTAAAAAATATCATCACATCAGCCTTATCTGCATTAATTCTTCATCTTGTGACATCTTTTTGCTCTCATTCTCAATGGTACAGTCTGCAAGCCAAAATAGATTAGATTATGGTGACCTGCTTGTTTGTAAAATGCAAATGACTTTACAAATTGTAAAATAAATTTAATAAATTTAATAAATTTAATAATAATAATAAATTGTTATTATATTAATTATTGATAATAATAAAATAATTAATTATTATGTATATGATTTATTATATAATATTTTTTTAAAAAAAAAGGATATACCAAGGCTCTCCTGTAGAAGAAAAATAAAAATGAAAAGGGAACAAATGAAAGTCTCAATGAAAAGAAAACAAGATCAGGCACGAAATTACTTGCATTTAATATCAAAACTTCAGGGCACATTGCAGTTTTCCAGTTCAAGTTGACAATTTCCTTAACCTCGTTCATGGAGTAGCTTTATGGCACAAATAAAACCTAAGAATGACTTTCAGTTAAGGAAAAATAATGCATTATGTTTGCTTTAGAAATCAATGTGAAGGGCTTTATTTTATTTATTTATTTATTTTAAAATTATATATTCCATGTGTCCTATGATAGAAAATAATGGAGAAGAGTTTGAGCTTGCAATTGAAAAAACAGCAACACTTGAAGATTATATCTAGCAGGATTTCAAAGTATAATGGAAGACAAGGTAAAATCTTCAGGGCATAGTAAACTAAAGTTTATATTTGCTTGTCTTCAAGCCAACTGAGTTCAATAGCAAATGAATTACCAATGTTACTTGGCCCTCTAGATCACTCTGGGTACTTCTGTGTTTCTGTCAAAGCATAATTATGCAATTTTCCCAGCAAAACGCTAGGTCTACATTGCAGTAGTTTAGCATTAATAGACATCTTGTTTATCTTGTTTTCCCTATCACTTACATTATGCAAGTTGATAAATGGAGCTACCAACAACCTAAGTGCCATTTGTCAAATTATTCTTGGACTGGGGACAGATCTCTGATTCCGAAGCTGATACTGCACTGCTAGATAAGATTCTTATTGCATCAATATGTGCTTACAGGGAAAGACATACAGGTAGAGATATTGCTGCCTTTTATTTTTTAGCTAATGCAAACATATATTTTGTCTATTTAAAAAAAAAAAAAAAAAAAAAAAAAAAAAAAAAAGCCATTTACCAAATCTATGATAAAGTAAATTTCTAAAATCTGCTGAGTTTTGCAAATTATTTCAAGATGGCTCTGTGGAGATACACACTCGCACATAGCTCTGTAAGAAATAGGAGGCCTGAGCTGCTCTGATATTTCTTCAGTTGCATCTTCCTCAGTCACAGCTCAGTGACACCAGCAGTCCTCTGGCCCTATGACAGAAAAGTAACTTCTGGAAGAGTTGGAGGTGACAAATGTAGTGGAAATGGTTCCTGGTCAAAACTGGCAGCTTGCTAAAGGGGAGATAGGGGGCTCAGTGAGCACAGGGGCTTAGATCACCTCCATCTATCTCTGATATTGACACAAAGAGCACACACATATTTTAAAGGATTTCTCTGTTTGATGAGTGCCAAAATAAGTTAAAAACATTTGATAATGTCAGTTAAAACTGGAGTACTTATTATACTTCTAGTCGCATATTACTTATAAAAATTCTAGCCTTTTTTACTAAAAGATACGCCCTAGAAATGTAGTTATTGAAAACAACAGTTACAATTCTCTTTATATTTCTTCTCTTTACACTTCCATAAAGCTTTCAGAGATTCTTTCTTGCCACCCCTGAACAATTATTAACCACAGCTTAGTGCTGCTTCTCCTTTCTTAAGTCTTTAAATTAGAGTCATCAGAGATCATTAGAAATAAAAGTAGTTAGAGGCAATAAAAATTGTAACAACCAAAGAGAAATGAATTTAATTACAGATATGAAGCAACATCTCCTTGAATCCTTTTTTTCTGTTTTGTTGTTGTTTTGTTATTTTTATTTTCTTCATTTTCTTCCAAAGCTAAGAGTCTAACATTGGAAACAAACTGGGAAAACAGATGTCTGGTAAGGTGGACTTCACAGAGGGAGTGGAAGGCACTGCTGGTGCCTGCTGTCCACTTTGTGCCTTGATCCCATAGACATGCCAGGGTTAGACTTCCTCTGTTGAAAGCCCAAGTGTTGACATATGTATATAATAAGAAAATGTAATGTGTGTAAACATTTCAGTGCCATCAAGGCCAAATATATTTCTTTGTAGTATGGCAGTGCTTCATAAATACAGTTTCTTTGTGTGATGTAGTGAGAAAGTGTTTCAGCCAGTTTAGTTAGAACCCAAAACATTACCACAGAAAAATACTGCTTTTATGTTAGCATTTTACTTAGCACAGCAAACCTGAATTACTCTTACCTAAGCTGGTAAGTTTTAGTACAGTTATAATTTCATGTAATTCTTTCCATTTAGTGTAAAGAAAAAGCATAACGATTTTCAGATTTAATTGCTTCTAAATCCTGAGTACCCAAGAAATACCTTGAGACTTGCTCTTCTTTCAGTTCTTTTCTCCTGTAATTGCTCAGTGAGCAGTAATGTCTAGTCACATAGGAACAATATCATGAAAACAATCACAGCAGCAAGCACAATCTCTTATTAAATTTCATAAAACTTTTAGTTTCCTACACATTTTCCTGTATAGGTTATGCAACACAGCCTAGACACAATCATAGCATACAGATATCTGCTCCATGTTTGTTTTTTTGTTTGGTTTGATTTGGCCAAACTAATAAATAAATAAATAAATAAATAAATAAATAAATACGATTCTAGGCTATCCACCACCATTTGCAACTTTGCTCTTTGTCTTGAAAAACACACAGACTTGACTCTGAGGTGCGCAGATAATTCACAAGATTTGCAAAGTTGTTCTCTGATTCTGTTCATGGCATCTAAGAATAAAAGTCTGAGACTTAGAATTTTGGAGTAGGTTCATTTGGAAAGAAAGCAATTTATAAAGTGGAAAGAATTAATCCAAAGGATGTGTTTCTCATTAGGGTTTTAAGAGGTTGCTGTTTCAAAGTTTCTCATGCTCAGCTGCTTCAAATCACCCATGCTTATAGACATGCTTAAAATATTCATGGTCTATAGATCTCTGATGGGATAATACACATCAGGAATCTGGCATCAGTGTGTGATTTTTTTTTTATTAATTTATCTGAAAATATATGATTCAATGTTCTCTAAGGCATGGGTCTGTGAAGTGATACTGCCAGAAGTGACCATTATTAGAACTAGTAGGAAATACTTATCCTTGTATCATGTAAAACATTGTATTTCTGGCAAGTATATTAATATAGCTAATTCATATCATGTATTGTGAATTGATTTTTTTTTTCACTGATTTTGAGAGTGATATTTTCAGTCTACAATTTGTTAACTAGATAAAAAAGTTTTCTATCATGATAGGTTTCTGTAAAAAAATCTACACACAATTCATTAGAAGAGAATAAGGTATTAATCTGTTTTTTAAAAGCTCACTGCAGTGAGGCAATGCTGATTTATATGTGCAATCTTCCCCACAATACTGTTTTGTAAAAACTAATTGTTACTCATAGTAATATGATAATACAATGCAGAAACTTTATCAAAAATCATATTAATTAACTCTAGCACTAGTCACTGACCATTAGTTCATGCAGCATAATAATCAGTTCCAGAATTGATGAATCCAACATTCTCAGTTAATTTATCTGTTTTAAAAAGGAGCCAGCTCTAACACCCTTTTAATAAGCTGAAAAATGAATTCCTGATATTTGATAGATCAGAAAATTCTAATCAATTTACATTTTATTAGAAAAGCTTGAAAAAGCTTATTTTCATAATATATCACTACTGGAGTCTGGCAAAGATTTATTATATTGCATATTCTTGTCTTCTACCTTTAGTCTTTTTATTTTGTTGACTACAAGGGCATGCACTCATATTGGTTTTTGGGTGTTGGCATTTAAGTCCTCTTTATAGTAGAATTCAGGTCAGCATTTGTGCCTGTCTTAATGAGATACTAAGAATTCTTTTTAAAACATCTATCTTAAGAGTGCCAAAAGTTACACTAGCTCTGGCAAAGCTGGATTTATGCCTAACATTGGATACAATTTTACCTTATTACCTCAACACTTGGGACCAAATTCTTCCAGGAGTAAATCTGTTACACTGAATTCATTGGAGCTAAAATACTTTTACAAGACATTCTACCCTCTTCCCTCCAACCCCTCCAATATTATCAGCTCCTGTATTCCCTTGACAGCATCTCCAGTGTGACTGCCTATGAGCACTGTACAGGGCTTACTCTAGCTGATCTGCATGCACATTTAAAATTAACTGTGCAAAAATCTAAGGTGCATTAGTCCAGGTTATAGGCTACTCCTGAGTTACATTTTTGTACCTTGCTATGATGTATAATAATAATAATACAAAACATAATCATGTGAATAGTTGAAACTGCTTTCCTTTATTTCAAGTAAACACAAATGGATTTAAAAATAACCAAGTGTGTATAGGTACACTTCTGTAAAAAAAGATTAATCTAAGGCAAAGATGTTCTTGTACTAAGGAAATTAGAATGCCCATAACTATCTCAGCACCATATCCTGTCTTTTAAAAACTTTTTGCTTGTCACAGAGTTAAGATATATCAACATCACAGAACTGCAGAATAACTGAAGATGACAAGCATTAAGGAGATCATCTATCCAACCCACAGGTCAGATCAGGGTTCCCTACAGAAGGTGTGTCCAGTCAGGTTCTAAATAGCTCCATGGAGGGAGACTCCACAACCTCTCTGGGCAACCTGTACCAGTATTCAGCCAGCCTCAGCGTAAAGAAGTTTTAAAGTTTAAATAGAATTTCTTGTATTACATTTTTTGCCCTTTGCCTCTGATCTTTAATGCCTGAGAACAGCCTGTCTCCATCTCCTGTATATCCTCCCTTCAGGTATTTGTATGCATGAGTAATGTCCTCCTGAGCCTTCTCTTCTCTGGTCCATTCTCCTGATATCAGAAGTACTCTAGTACTCTCATTTTTGCTGCCCTTCACTGGACTCTCTCTGGTATGTAAATGTCCTTTTGATGGCAAGTCCAGAACTGGACTCAACCATCCAAATGTGGCCAGGCTGATTATATCACCTTCATTAACCTGCTGGAAAAACCCTTCCTAATGCAGCCCATTACGTTCATGACTCTATTTTCTTGCAAATAGAGCTGCACATTGCTTGCTCAAGTTTACCTTCCTGTTCACAAGGACCTTCAGGTCTTTTTCTGCATCGCTCCTTTTCAGTCAGCCCACAGCACATAATGGTGCATGGATCCTCTACCTACAGAAGGCTTTTCTGTTCTGTTTTATATTTCTTACCCAGTCCAACTCCAGGTGAAGTTTTTCTTTTGTATCACACTCCTTTCATGTTCCGGCAATGTCTATACTTCCCCTGGATCATCTTACCCTGCTTCTTGTGCACTTCCTTTCTGTGTTTCTGAGTTTTATGAGCTTTCTTGTTCATCCACACAGATATCTTGCCACTGTTGTTTGATAACTTACATGTGGAGACGTACCATTCTTGAGCTAGGAGGAGATAATTCTTGAAAATCGAGTAATTTCTTCTCTAGGGATGTTTCCAATGGGATTCTTCTAAGCAGAACAAAGAAGAGGCCAAAGTGTGCTCCCCTGAAGTCTAGATTTATGATTCTCCTTTTTGCCTTGTTTCCTCCTCTCATGATTTTGAACTCCACTATACCGTAATTACTGTAGCTAAGGCTGCCACCAGTTTTCACCAGCTAGTCATTTCTTATTCATAAGAATCACATCTTGCAGAGAATTGCCCTTCACTCTTCAGTCACCTGTGTTCCAAAGTTTTCATCAATGCACTTCCAGAAACTTCCTTGATTGCTTATTCTGTGTTGTATTATCTATTTAGCAGATAAAAGGGATTAGAACTACTCCAAAGAGGACTAGGGCCTTAGAAGAGGAAGCTTCTTTCAGTTATTTGAAGAAAACTTCACCTTCTTCCTGACTAGGAGGTTTATAGATATTACACTATGTTACACTAGTAACTTCACTCCTGTCAGTCTGCCTCTTAACCCTGAGCCATAACTCCTCAGCTGTCTCCTCACACATTTCCAGGACACTTAAAAGATTCTGATGCGAAACCCAGAAACTGGTGAACAAAATACTCTGTTGCCTGTACTTCTGTTTTGTATGTTAAAAAATAAAAATAAATTACCAACTCAGGCACTTACTGATCCAAATATATTCTTAGAGGCAAAAAGGTAATTACCTAGAGACAATTAGCCACTTGCAATAAAATAAATAAATAGATAAATAAACAGAAATTTTATAACAGTTCTCTAAAATGGAAGTTAAATTAAGAAACAAGGATGCATTGGATCTATATGGTAGGGAAAATAAGGTCACCCTCCTTAATAAAACAGCTCATCACCTATTGTGACCTCTTGTGTTCATGTGTAGATCACTATAACCTACTTTTCTGGCTACAAGTAGAAAAAGGCAGGCTTCCTTATCCTCTTCTCATCACAGCTGCTCAAATATCTTCAAAACCCAAATTAAGTCTAACCCATTTGGGATAGATTAGGTACCTCAATAGGTAATTTGGAAGAAATAATATTGACTAGTTATTTTGCTCAAATCTTCTCAATAAGAGTTATTTTCTTCAAATTCATATTAGTCATCAAATATCTAATTATTATAATATCAAAAATGTAAATTTTTAACATTTTTTGATAATTCAGAACAAAAATTTCACTACAGGTTTATAAGTATAATGTATCTGAAGGGCATTGAAATGGATTTCTACTCTGAAATATACAGAAAGTTAAAAATGTTGATTAGATACAAGACACCAATTAAATGTGCGATAGTTACATAAAGGCTGAAGCTCCTCATCAGTGTCAGTTGAGAAGCAAATGTTTAGAGATGGAGGAAAAAAATACATTAACAGAGGAAAGTGTTTACTTTCTTTTTCCTTGGTGTGTTTAAGTAGAAAATTACCATTTTTATATGCATAGATGAGAGAGTAGCTGGAGAAGGGAAACAAGTATGATGCATTTTGAAACCAAGATTATTTCTGGTTTCAGACAAAATAGGTAAGCTACAACTATTTCTGTATTGCAATCAATGAAGTGACTTGATATAACAGGGAAAAACTGTGGCCTGTGAACAACAGAACCCTTGTTCCATGAGCAGGAACCCACTAAATAATTGCTCTAATGAAAGACAAACAGAAGTTGATGATTAGTTCTAATTTAAATTAGGTAGCCAATGAAAAATCAATTAGGGTTCCTAATTATGGGACAATCCATCAGAATCAAACAGTGAGGATATCTTGTCGCAGCCTTACCCTTTAATTATTTAATTAAAATTTAATTACCCTTTAATTATTTAAAATAAAAGGGTAACGCAGCCTTACCCTTTAATTTCATGTTTGAAGATTTTTTTTTTATTTCTGATTTTTTAGAGAAGATCCAAACTGGACACTTACTATTTCAGGTCCAGATAAAACTTGTGGAAAGACTGCTGCTTCCCTTGGGAAACATTAAAAA
>MU015417.1:6082-19259 GCA_011076525.1 Nettapus auritus | reverse complement strand
TGCTTTAAAATTTGAATATTAGTTTAATTTTCCTAGTTACTGTAGGCAATTACTCCACAATGGTGGGAAGGTGTTTTTAGTGTTTTTAGTTTGTCACTGTTCTAGTCTGCTGGTGATAGGTAATAAATTATATTTACCTCCTTATGCTGAGTCTTTTTTGCCCATGACAATAATTGTTGAATGATCTGCCTGTCCTTATCTCAACCCTTGAGCCCTTTCTAACATAGTTTATCCTCCTTTTCCTTTGCGGAGGGGGAGTGAGAGAATGGTTATGGTGGAACTCAGCTGCCCAGCAGGGTAAAACCACCACACTCCCTCAGCTTTACTGGAACTAGGGTATCTGCTGGGGAAACAGTTATTTCATCCCCTGGTCCTCATCAATTGTCCAAATCCTCCAACATAATCAAAGTACATTCTCCTTCTCCATTTTGCTTTTTTTCCCTTTACCAGTCATTCTTTCTTCCAGCGCCTCTCTTCTTTGCATATAGCATGCCTCTTGTCTGCCCTCACCCTTGTCTTCCTGAAAATCCCTCTCTTTCACCTCTATTCGTACCCCCTACCTCTTCCACAACCTCCTTGCCTGTCTGTTATAGCCTCTGCCAAAAGTGACCAATTGTAATTTCATCTTTTCCCTTTCTTTCCTTCCACACCTCTCAATTATTTTAAACTGTGTATGCAATTTCATTTAATTGGGAGGCTGACATTCCCCTAGCTCCCTCTGCCTTCTGTAATTTCTTCCTAATATCTGGAGCTGATTGCCCAATAAACAGCATGTTAAACATTTTCTTATTTGCCTCATCCTCCAGGTCCAGATCTGTCCATTTTCTGGCTATTTCACAGAGGCATTCAAAAAAAAGCAGACAGGTTCTCATCTGGGTCCTGTTGGACCTCATTTAATTTAGAATTTTGTTTTGGTACCTCATTTTAACCCCCTTAAAAAGGATTAATCGTCCATATTGTTTTACAACCTGTTGACCCCTGTCGATATTTGGGTTCCACCCAGGATCTTTCTGAACTGGTATTAATTCTTCCACCTCTTCCTGTGGGCACCTCTGCCTTGCCCTCCACCTGAGTTTTTTCCAGTTCTCCTTTTCTCTACAGTCAAAAAGGTGTTTAATAAAGCTCACATATCTCCCCAATTGGGGTTATGGGTAATCATGATGGTTTCTAACAACTGTTACATTACTGACGGATTATCCCTGTAGGATCCAACAAACTGTTTCCAGTTTAACAAATCTGACCTGGTAAATGGAACGTGATCAGAACCAGGGTCTCCCTCTGGTCCTACCACCTCTTTTAGCAGAGTCTGGATGACTGTCGCCATCTGTCGTCGGGCATTTCGCACTGCAGGGCTAAAGTTGGAATTGGGGCCTAGAAGAGGCCTCTGGTGTTTCAGCTGAAGCTCCGGAGGTAAGGGAAACATCTGAGCCCCGTTCCATAGAGGAATAACACGGCAGTGGTGCCGAGGATACAAATAACCAAACCTCTTCCTGTTCTAAATCTGGATAAATTGTCAGGGGTTTATCAATCCCTTTCCCCCCTTTTGGTTTGGCGCATGAACATAATACAGTCCTGCCACAATCCACATTCAGCCTGACTTTTCAGGCAATGACATAAAAGCACTGACATACACCAACTCATCCCATTTACTTTGCACCATCAAAGTAACATGCAATATTGTAATGTATTTCAAGGATTCATTCACTGGCTATTGTTCCCAATCATCTAATTTGTACTGAGGCACTGATTACAATATTGCCTCATTTTTACCCTTTGGAGTCACCACCAAACTTAGACCAGTTTTTAAGGATGCATCCCAAGGGGGAACAAGAGGGAATTTTGGACTGACCACATCTCATTTTCCCTTCAGTGGCTGCTCACATTTAACTTTGACTTTAACCAATCAGTCAACTAAGAGGACTCACAGGTCTGTACCCCGTTCTTGCCAAACCACAGCATCTATGTGAGGCTGATGATCTGCTCTCCAAATATTCCCGGGGGAGATATAAACTGTACTTACCAGTCCAGTGATTTCCCCCTTATCTCCAGACATTCAGTGAATTCCTTAAAGCATCGTGCCACTCACCGGCCCCAGACTTTTGGAGGGGTTGAGGGCAGACCTCCAATTGTAGTCCCAAAGCTGGGAAAAAAACAAACAAACAAGAAAACCTTGAAGAAAACAGGGAGGCCTGTAGCTTGTGTAGCCTTTCTATAGCTTGTGAAGTCTTTTAGCTGAGAAAATAAGGAAAGAGAGAGACAGGTAGCCTTGAGCTAGCAGAAGCAAGGAAGATAAGGGATAAAAGGTAAAAAAAAAACAAGAAGAAAAACAGCTCCACGCTGAGCTATAGTAACCTTTTGCTCATTAAGGGTCATTAACATATTTTAATCACACCAATCAAAATGCTAATGTATGTTAATGTGGGATTTGGTGTTGTGTCTCCCCCACCCCTGCTATTCCTCTGTAATGCACAAACTCAGTAGAGATAAGTTAGGTGAGCTGTAATAGCCAATCAAAAGTAGGCAAAGAGTTTTCACAAGTTTGCTGTGTATAAATGATTTCAGTCAGAGGTGTGCTTGCTTTGCAAAAGATTGCCAAGCACCTGACTTTGCAGAATTATATAATTATTTAATTAAAAGGCCTTCATGTGGAATCCGACTGGAATGGACTGGGCAATGCTACTTTTAGGGTCCAATCTAAGTTACCAAAATTGTTATCTCTAATAGGGAATACTATCCAGGGTACTGGATACAGAGTACTGTCCAGGGGCAGCTGAGGAGCGAGTTGAGAGTCTGTGAGTGAGAATTAAGGGGCAGGATGGCATGGGGGATACTGTTGTGGGTGTCTAATACAGGCCACCAGAACAGGATGAGGAAGTTGACGAGGCCTTCTACAGGCAGCTGATAGCAGCCTCGTAATTACAGGCCGTGGTTATCATGGGGGATTTTAACTACCCTGACATTTGCCGGAAGGCCTACTCAGCCAGCCATCCACAGTCCAGGAGGTTCCTCCAGTGCACTGATGATACCTTCCTGATGCAAATGGTGGATGTGCCAACTAGCAGAGGAATGCTGCTGGATCTTAGTCTCACTAACAAGGAGGGTCTGGTTGAAGCGGTGAAGGCTGAGGGCAGCCTTGGTTGCAGTGACCATGAGATGGTGGAGTTCAGGATCTCATGTGACAGTGTGGTGGTTTTACCTTGCTAGGCAGCTGAACTTCACCACAACCACTCTCTCACTCCCCCTCCTCAGAAGAGGAGGGGAAGAAGAAAAGGAAAGAAACAACTCACAGGATAATTTAATTAAAGGGAAAATGATAATTTAATTAAAGGGAAAAATAATTATTAAGGAAAAATATTATCAATTAAACAATTTAACTCAAGGGAAAGAAAGGGAAAAGGAAAAGGGGGGGGGGAACAACAAGCAAAGGCTGTGTGGAAGTCCAGAGGAAAGAAATTACTCTCTACTTCCCACAAACGAGTGATGCTTGGCCACATCCTTGAAGCAGGGCCTCAATGCACGTAGCCCTTGTCTGGGAGGACAGACATTTTCACAACAAGAGCCCACCCCTCCCCTGTTCTTCCTTTTTCCACCTTTTATTGCTGAGTGTGACATCATATGGTATGGAATATCCCTTTGGTTGGTTTAGGTCAGCTGCCCTGGTGATGTTCCTTTCTCACTTTTTTGCCCACCCCCAGCCTGCTGATTCTGGGAAGGTTGAGAAAGTCCTGATGCTGTGCCAGCACTGCTCAACAGCAGACACAACACTGGTGTGACACCAGGGCTGTTCTAGCTACAAGTGCAGAGCGTGGCACTGTATGGGCTGCTGCAGGGAAAGTTAACATCCCAGCCAGATCCAGTGCAGGCAGGAACAGAGTACCGAGCCGAATTGCAGCCTTAGACTTCAGTAGGGCCGACTTTGGCCTTTTCAAGCAATTGCTAGGGGAAATCCCATGGGACAAGGTACTTGAAGGAAAAGGGGCCCAAGACAGGTGTTAGCGTTCAAGGACTGTTTCTTCCGAGATCAAGATCAGAACATCCCAACAGGTAGGAAGTCAGGAAAGAGAGACAGGAGACCTGCATGGTTAAACAAGGAATTGCTGGGCAAACTCCAGTGGAAGAGGAGAGTCTACAGATCATGGAAGGAGGGACTGGCCACTTGGGAGGAATATAAAGTTGTTGTCAGAGGATGCGGGGAGGCAACTAGGAAAGCTAAGGCCTCCCTAGAATTAAACCTTGCAAGAGGGGTCAGGGACAAGTGCCGGGTCCTGCACCTGGGACGGCGAAACCCTGTCTGTACATACAGAATGGGCGACGAGATGCTGGAGAGCAGCCCCACAGAGAGGGATCTGGGGGTCGTGGTCGACAGCAAGTTGAATATGAGTCAGCAGTGTGCTCTGGCAGCCAGGAGGGCCAACCGTATCCTGGGGTGCATCAAGCACGGCATCGCTAGTAGGGCGAGGGAAGTGATCGTCCCGTTCTACTCTGCACCTGTGCGGCCTCACCTTGAGTACTGTGTGCAGTTCTGGGCACCACAGTACAAAAAGGACGTGAAATTGTTGGAGAGTGTCCAGAGGAGGGCGACAGAGATGGTAAAGGGCCTGGAGAGGAAAACATATGAGGAGCGGCTGAGGTCACTGGGCCTGTTCAGCCTGGAGAAGAGGAGGTTGAGGGGGGACCTTACCATGGTCTACAACTTCCTCGCGAGGGGGATTGGAGAGGCGAGTGACCTATTCTCCATAAACACCAGTGATAGGACCCGCGGGAACGGGGTTAAGCTGAGGCAGGGGAAGTTTAGACTAGACATCAGGAGGAGGTTCTTCACTGAGAGGGTGGTTGCGCACTGGAACAGGCTCCCCAGTGAAGCAGTCACTGCACCAAGCCTGTATGAATTTAAGAAACGTTTGGACTGTGCACTTAGTCACATGGTCTAAAATTTTGGGTAGACCTGTGCGGTGCGAGGAGTTGGACTTGATGATCCTTATGGGTCCCTTCCAACTCGGGATATTCTGTGATTCTATGATTCTATGATAATGAATGAGGTGGGTGCCCTGGTGACAGAAGATACAGAGAAGGCAGAGTTACTGAATGCTGCCTTTGTCTATAATGCCGGAGGCTCTCATGAGGAGGCCCATACCCCTGAGGCCCCAGAGAAAGTCAGGATAAAGGAGGAGTTTGCCTTGGTTGATGAGGACTGGGTTAAGGACCAATTAAGCAAGCTGGACATCCACAAGTGGGATGAACCTGCGGGTGCTGAGGGAGCTGGCGGAAGTCATAGCTAGGCCACTCTCCATTATCTTTGGTAAGTCGTGGGGAACGGGAGAGGTGCCTGAGGAATGAAGGAAAGCAAATTTCACTCCGGTATTCAAAAAGGGCAAGAAGGAGGACCCGGGTAACTATAGACCGGTCAGCCTCACCTCCATCCCTCGTAAGGTGATGGAACAACTTATCCTTGGTGCTGTTTCTAGGCATATCAAGGATAAGAGGGTCATTAGGGGCAGTCAACATGGCTTCACCAAGGGGAAGTCATGCTTGACCAACCTGATAGCCTTTTATGAGGATATAACCGAGTGGATAGATGATGGAAAGGCAGTGGACGTGATCTATCTTTATTTCAGTAAAGCCTTTGACACTGTCTCCCACAGCATCCTTGCAGCTAAACTGAGGAAGCGTGGTCTGGACGATTGGGTATTGAGGTGGACGGTAAACTGGCTGAAGGGAAGAAGCCAGAGGGTTGTGGTCAATGGGACGGAGTTGAGTTGGAGGCCTGTGTCTAGTGGAGTCCCTCAAGGGTCGGTACTGGGACCAGTGTTGTTTAATATATTCATTTATGACTTGGATGAGGGAATGGAGTGCGCCATCAGCAAGTTTGCTGACAACACTAAACTGGGAGGAGTGGCTGACATGCCGGAAGGCTGTGCTGCCATCCAGCAGGACCTAGACAGGTTAGAGAATTGGGCAGGGAGAAACTTAATGAAATATAATGAGGGCAAGTGTAGAGTCCTGCATCTGGGCAAGAACAGCCCCAGGCACCAGTATAAGTTGGGGACTGCCCTGCTGGAAAGCAGTGAAGGGGGAGAGGGACCTGGGGGTCCTGGTGGACAGCGGGATGACCATGAGCCAGCACTGTGCCCTCGTGGCCAAGAAGGCCAATGGCATCCTGGAGTATATTAGAAGAGGTGTGGTTAGTAGGTCGAGAGAGGTTCTCCTCCCCCTCTACTCTGCTCTGGTGAGACCACATCTAGAATATTGTGTCCAGTTCTGGGCCCCTCAGTTCAAGAAGGACAGGGAACTGCTTGAGAGTCCAGTGCAGAACAACAAGGATGATTAAGTGAGTGGAGCATTTCCCTTACAAGGAAAGGCTAAGGGAGCTGGGTCTCTAGCTTGGAGCAGAGGAGATTGAGGGGTGACCTTATTAACATTTATAAATATGTAAAGAGTGAGTGTCAGGAAGATGGAGTCAGGCTCTTCTAGGTGACATCTTAATGATAGGACAAGGGGCAGTGGGTGTAAGCTGGAACATAGGAGGTTCTGCTGAAATATGAGACAAAACTTTTTCACGGTGAGGGTGACAGAACACTGGAACAGGCTGCCCAGGGGGGTTGTGGAGTCTCCTTCTCTGGAGACTTTCAAAACCCGCCTGGACACGTTCCTGTGTGACCTGATCTAGGTTTTCCTGCTCTGGCAGGGGGATTGGACTAGATGATCTTTCAAGGCCCCTTCCAATCCCTAATGTTCTGTGGTTCTGTCCACTAGGTCTTTAAATAGCTGGAAGTTTGCTCTTTGGAAGTTCAAGGTCCCAAATTTGCTCTTTGCCAGGCCTGTATTCCTCAAGATCACAAACTCAAACAGGGCATAGTCACTGCTGCCCAGACTGCCCCCAGTCTTGAGCTCTTAATGAGCTCTTCTGCGTTGGTGAGCACCACATCCAGTAACACTTTTCCTCTGGTTGGTTTGTCTAATAGCTGGACCAGGAAGTTATCTTCAACACACTCTAGGAATCTTCTGGATCGCTTACAGCCTGCTGTGTAGTTTTCCCAGCAGACATCCATGTAGTTGAAATCCCCCATCAAGATGGGAGCGTGTGCGTGCAATATTTCTTGTAGTTGAAGCAAGAAGGCTTCATCAAAAGGCTCCTCTTGATCGGGTGGCCTGTAGTAGACCTCGACCACAAGGTGTCCTTTATTGGTGTGGTCCTTAACTTTCACCCACAAGCTCTTGACCTGTCTGTTAGTTTCACATTCTCTTTCCTTGTGTTTGTGTACTGTTAGGGAGGGATTTTTAGGCACTTTATGGTGAGAAATAGGTCTGAGGCATGTAAAAGCAATGTAAGACTAGAAGGGGGTCATATTGTGGTGTGTTTTGGATACTTCCTGTGTATAGTAACAGGTGAGAAATTCAAAACTGAATTATGAAGCCAATGGGGGTGAGCCATGCTTATGAGACTGAGAGAAAGCAAGATGTGTGTGTGGTGTGGCAGGAATGTATTTGGGGAAAGTAGAAGCCTACATCTAAGAAGCATGTGCAGTGGTGAGTACAAAAGAATGGGGGGGGGGGAGAATGGAACAAGTTTAAAGCTTCACGAAAGGAGGCATGAAAATTGTTGAGGCTTTTTGTTAGAAAGGACTGGATGCTTCCCATACTAAAGAGAACACTTTTCTCGTATTGTTTTTCCTTGTAAGCAATTGTAGCTTCTGTGGATATGTTATCTGACTGAAAAAGATTCAGGAAGTTGGAATGGTTATGAAGTCATTCAATTTCTTTGAATCGAAGGAAAGTGTTTGAGAATTCCTTGAGGGTGTGAGTTCAGAAATATTGTAGTGTTGGTGATAGCAAGATTATAGTTACAGTTGCCTGCCTTTGTGGTGGTTTTACTCAGCTGGGCAGCCGAGCTCCACCACAGCTGCTCTCTCGCTCCCCCTACTCAAACAGAAAGGGGGAGAAAATATGATGCAAAGGGCTTAAGGGTTGAGAGAAGGACAGGGAGATCACTCAGTTATCGTCACAGGCAGAACAGACTCAGCATAGGGAGATTAATGAAATTTATTGCCTGTTACTAACAAGCTAGAGTAGTGAGAAACTCAAAACAAACTAAAAACACCTTCCCCCCATCCACCCCTCTTTCACCTCCTCATCCCGAGCGGTGTGGGGGAATGGGGGTTGCGGTCGGTCTATAGCACTTCGTCTCCACCACTCCTTCTCAGTCACTCTCTTCCCCTGCTCCATGTGGGGTCCCTCCCACGGGATGCAGTCCTTCCTAAACTGATCCTGTGTGGGCTTCCCACAGGCAGTAGCTCTTCAAGAACTGCTCCAGATATGGGTCCGTACCACGGGGTCCATCCATCAGGAGCACACTGCTCCAACCTGGGACCCCACGGTCAGCAGCTCCTGCCAGGTCACCTGCTCCTGCATGGGCTCCTCTCTACAGGCTACAGGTCCGGCTCGGAATCAGCTCCCGCAGGGGCTCTCCACAGGCCACAGCCTCCTTTAGGTCAGATCCACCTATTCCACCGTGGTCTCCTCCACGGGCTGCAGCGTGGAAATCTGCTCTGCGGTGGTACGCCATGGGCTGCAGAGGGGACAGCCTGCTCCACCATGGTCTTCTCCACAGGCTGCAGGGGAACTTCAACTCTGGTGCCTGGAGGAACACCTCCTGCCCTCCTTCTGCACTGACCTTGGTGTCTGCAGGGCTGGTTCTCGCTCCTCACTCTCCCAGCTGCTGTTGTGCAGCAGTTTTTCCCTTTCTTAAATATGCTCTCACAGAGGCACAAACATCACTTATTGGCTCAGCTCTGGGAAGTGGCAAGGTCCCTTTGTATCTGTCTGAAACTGACCTTTATCTAACATGGGGCAGCTTCTGAATTCTTCTCACAGAGGCCACCCTTGCAGCCCCACAGTACCAAAACCTTGCCACATAAACCCAGTATAGCCTTATAGCAGGCATTGTTGATACTTTACTTGACTGGTTGTTTGTGTATTGTTGTTTTAGAGCTGTCCTAAGTAGTGCAATAGGAAATAAATCTTTGAGTATTTATTTCTGACACCAGAGCTAGGTGTTGTGATTTAAAGCTAATCTCTGTAAACATAAAGGAGTAGGATACCATCACCAGATTGAATAACCACAGTAACCTAATGAAAGCTGATGGAGTTAACTATTCCCTGGACCATCAAAGGACAGTCAGCCTGTGGTCTGGGTGTGAGACGTGCAGGGAGGAGTCAAGGAGGGGGGTGGTTCTTGTATCACTGTGCAGTTTCTGGGTCCTCTCTACCTTCAAGGGAGGCAACAGCTCCTCCCAATTTAGTGCTGTTTGCAAACTTAGTATACGCTGGAGTCCTGCATCCATGTAATTTACAGAAACATTAAAGAGAACTGGCCCTGAAGTGGAGCCCTGCAGAATCCCTCTAGTGACTGGCTGCCAGCCTGATGTAACCCCATTTACTATAAGCCTTTGAGCCCAACCCATCAGCCAATTGTTCATCCATCGCGTTAAGTATTTGTCTAGCTGTATGCTGAACATTTGTCCAGAAGGAAACTGAGAAACAGTATTGAAAGCTTTGCTGAAATACAACATTTTCCAGCTTCCAGTCAACTGGGACCTCTCCAGATGCTCATGACTGTTGAAAAATAATTGAGAGAGGGTACCCTGGGATATGCCGCATTCACCTGGAGCAGCATATCCCACAGAAGTTCGGGGATGGCTGGGAGTTTGTTTCTGCAGTCACAGTCCTCTAACTCAGGGCTCGGTGGGTCCCAGGGTCCATCATTGGTGTTGAAGATGGAGGAGAAGAAGGCATTAAACATCTCTGCTATGTCTGTGACATATCTGTTAGGTGACCATCCCCATTGTGTAATGGACCAGTGTTTTTTCTGGTCCTCCTTTTGCTGTTAAAATATTTTTTAAAATCCCTTTTTTATTGTCCCCCACAGTACTGGTCAGTACTGACCTCTCTGTGTGTCCATTTGTGCAAGGTAACTGCACAGACCAGGGCTTCCAGTGGCCAGCTACTGGATAGACTGAGAGTCTAAGGGCTGTTACTAGAAGAATACACACGCACACAGTAGAAGTGTGTGTGCATGAGGAGGTCTCAGTACTTGTAGCTGGAGTGGGTCTGCAGGCCTTCAAGAGTTCACATTCCCAGGTATCAGGAAAGGTCAAGATTTGTATGTTTCTATTTTCCATTAGTGGGCTTTCATTCTGATCTGCCAGAGAGGAACAGGATCAGGACATTAGTGCTGTTTGTGAGAGTGCTGCTGTATTTTGCATCAGCGTTGATATGTGTGGCTGGTTTTGTGTATTGTGCATATGTGTGTCTATTACACATTATACCCACTTAGCCTTGCTACTGGTTGGACCCAGTGGTATGGCACTGTGGTATCGTTACCTTTTTTGGGCTACCAGCTTCGTCAGCTCCTCATGGAGTGTACTTTTAAAATAGAATAGCTAATTTCTACCTAGCCTTATGTAAAGTTTAGAGTTCACAAGGAAAATTGATGAGTTGTACCATTGCCAAGTGTGTTAAGTAGTCAGTGACTGAAAGAAAAAACAGTTGGTCATGTCTCTGAAGTATGACTTAAGGTGAAGGCAGTTTTCCTGCTCAACTGAGCCATGCTACTTCATTCTCTGAAGCCTAAACAGATACATGTTCCATTGTTTGCATTCTCCTTTTTTGTTGCTCTTCTGTGCATGTTTTGTTATATGTTAAGGCAAGTTCTTAAAACCTTCAAAGCTTTCCATTAGGTAGACAGCCTCTAAACCTTGTTGGACTCAACAAAGAAATGTCGGTTCTTAATTTTTGTTTTGTATACCCTTAGGATTTTCTCAGCGTTCCTTCTCTTCACACTTATTTCAGCTATAAAATTAATTTTAATGTGATTATATTCACCTCCAACTGATTCTATTTCAGCCTGTGTTCAGCTAAAGCTGATTCTTTGTTACATAACTTTTGTTTACACAACTAAAAAGCACAGGACCTTTATCCTGTGCTATTAAATGATAAACTTCACAATTCTAATGAGTACAGGATTTAGTTCTGTTGCTATTAATATTTTCTTGCATGTATTACTTTTTAGAGCTCTCCTAGGCTAAAGTATTTTCTGTTTGTAGAATTCATGTGCCATGTGACAGTCCTTAAGTGCTGGTACAATGTGTTGCTGTTTATTTATAGTACTTCAGCAAGCTTTCATGTTGTGGTGTGTGTTTGAAGGCAAATTTCAGTGAACTTCATTGCTTGTTTAAATGTAATTTCTGTGGATGTGGTCTACTTTGACTTCAGCAAGGCTTTTGACACCGTTCCCCACAACATTCTCCTCAGGAAACTGGCTGCTCATGGCTTGGACTGGCATACGCTTCGTTGGGTTAAGAGCTGGGTTAAGATAGGTCTTTCTCGGAAAATATCCATAAGAACTGTTGACGATTTAGTTTTCATCTGCCAAAGCGGTCACTCAGGGCAGGCGGAGTTGGATGTCGGGATTCCAGTACCAGCTTAGCTCAAGTCCTTGTTGCACTTGCCCGGTTCCTTGGAAAGTTGATCTGCTGTTGATACTGTAGCGTCTTCCTACCACATATAACTTAGTTTACAGATTAGTTTTCTCCCAAGGTTAAATTTCCTAGAGGCGCGCACCTGATTTCCCCATTCTTTTGCATGACCCACCAGGTATATCCTGGTCCTTGGGCAAAGACAATCCCACGAATGGGTTTGCCTTTTCCCATGGCAGGAGCAACCCACACCACCTTCCCTATCCACTTCCCTACATGCACTACGGGGACTTTAGCTCCCTTTACCATGTGTAGGGGTTTTGTTTCGGCAGGACCAGCACGGCTGTCAGACCCCCTGTTATTAACTAGCCAAGTGGCTTCTGGTAGATTTACGTCCCATTGTTTCCATGTCCCAGCACCCAATGCTCTTAACATAGTCTTTAACAGTCCATTGTACCTTTCAACCTTCCCAGAGGCTTGTGGGTGATAAGGGATGTGATACACCCACTCAATACCATGTCTTTTGGCCCAGGAGGTGACAAGATTGTTTCGGAAATGACTCCCATTGTCAGACTCAATTCTCTCTGGTGTACCATGACGCCACAGCACTTGCCTTTCCAGGCCCAAGATAGTGTTTTGGGCCGTGGCATGGTTTACTGGATATGTTTCCAGCCACCCAGTTGTTGCTTCTACCATGGTGAGTATGTACCGTTTGCCTTGGCGGGTTTGTGGGAGTGGTCTGATATAGTCAATCTGCCAGGCTTCACCATATCGAAACCCTAGCCATCTCCCCCTGTTCCAGGCAGATTTTACCTTCATGGCTCTCTTGATTGCAGCACAGGTCTCACACTCATGGGTAACCTGTGTGATGGCCTCAGTGGTCAGGTCCACCCCTCGATCACGAGCCCATCTATATGTGGCATCCCTCCCCAAATGTCCTTGCTGAGGCGGTCGGCTCTGGGGCCGACGTGCTCTGCAGCAGAGCAGGGGATCGGGACAGGCAGGGCTCTTTTCCCGGCATCGAGGCCACTCGAGGCAGCCGAGGGAGCCGCCACGACCCGGCAGCCCTGTGAGGGACGTGACGAGGCGTAGGCGGAGCCAGCAGCGCCCCCTTCCGGCCGTTCAAAAGCAGCCCCTGGGGAGCGCGGCCACCAGGACGGGGCGTGTCAGAAAGGCGGGGCGCGGCGGTTTGAATGGCAGTTCGTGCAGGGAGGGCAGAGCAATTCCCCCCGCCCCTAAGAACACCTTATCTGACAGCTTTTGACCACCAGCTAGGCCGCGATGGTCCACGCTAGGCAGAGAGCTTGCTCTAGAAAGTCTGTAGGCACCCAGACAGACTGCCCGCTCCAAAATGTGGCAGTTCAGGTCTCTGGGTGCAGGGAGTGCCAGAGCCTGCTGCTGCCGTCTGAAGGAGGCAGAGATACCGTGTGCGTGAGGTGCGAGCAGGTGGACGACCTGGTCTGCCTGGTGGCAGAGCTCAAAGAGGAGGTGGAGAGGTTGAGGGCCATCAGGGAGTGCGAGCGGGAGATAGACTGGTGGAGCAACTCCCTGCAAGGCCCGAAGGAGAGGCACTGGAGTGAGACTCCCCACATGGGGGTGGACCCCCTGCCCGGTCGCTGTCGGGCAGAGGGAGGGGACCTAGGAGTTGAGGAGGAATGTAGACAGGTCCCTGCTTGACGATGCAGGAAACCCCCCCCCCCCCC
>MU015398.1:1690-15940 GCA_011076525.1 Nettapus auritus | reverse complement strand
TGCTGGAGACTTCAGACCTGGATGCAGCAGTCCAAGTGGGTCCGCACAAGGGCAGAGAAGAGGGGGGGACAATCCCCACACTCAACCTGCTGGCCACTGCTCTTTTAATGCAGCCCAGGACACAGCTGGCCTTCTGGGCTGCAAGTGCATGTTGCTGGCTTATGTTGAGCTTTTTGTCCACCAGAACCCTCAAGTTCTTCTCTGCAGGGCTGTTCTCAGTGAGTTCTTCTCCTGGTCTATACTCAGGTCTGGGATTGCCCTGGTCCAGGAGCAGCACCTTGCACTTGGACTTTTTGAACCTCATTAGGTTCACGTGAGCCTACTTCTCAAGCTTGTCCAGGTCCCTTTTGGATGGCATCCCTTCCTTCTGTTGTACCAATTGCACCACTCAGCTTGTTGTCATCTGCAAATCTGCTGAGGTTGCACTTGATCCACCTGCCTATGTTGTTGATCTAGGTATTAATCATGAACACTTTGGAAAGGGCATAATGCCTATACACTGTTTTCAGCCACTGCTACTAACAAACTGGTAAGGATACTGCTAAAAAAAGAAGGACCTCTAAGAAAATAATCTGCATGAACAGTATTTTTCCTTTTCTGCTCAACCCTTATTTGAGTCAGTTTATGCTTCTGTAAAATAAGACAAATTGTCAGCATAGCTTGTTAGATTAAATATTTAATCTGATTCTATAAAAACACCCTTTTCTACCAGGAACTCAATTTCATTGATCTTAAAAATATTTGGAACTGCTTTTGTGTAGTTAGAAAATGAGATAAAGATGAGGAGGCAGCTGTTTTTTCTGTGTATGACAGGCCCACAGCAGTAACTAACTAGCTTAAGCCCCTGCTTGGTAACATTTGCAGTCTTTGATATCCTCCGTAAAATATTTCTAGAAGATAGTTTCCAATTTCCTTTTATTTGAGCCTGTAAATCAAAGGCCACATCTGAGTGATTTCTATAATTAAGATCTCTGAAACTCTGATTCATGTTGATCTTTCAGCCTCGGACCTTTCATGCTCCATAATTTCTTTCCTAAAATATGGCTCCCAGAATTGAACACATAAGTTCCAGTTATGTTCCCACTAATGTCCAACATTAACCAGTTTTTATTCCCGGGTTCTCTGTGTCTGTCTTTTTACTCCATCTAAAGATAGTTCAAATAGCTTTGGTGTATTATTTATGATTAACCCTCTTCCCTGTTTCCCAAGGTACTTTTTTTTAATTTATTTCACTACAATTCATGCATTTGTTAGGCTTTTCCATTTTTAAGCCTACTGGTATATCTTTTTGCCTTTAGTCAAGTAGATGACCTAAAAAAATTACAAATATATCTTTTATTATTATTATTTTCTTTTTTGTTTGTTTGTTTGTTTTTTTTTCTTCTCTTTTTGCAATGAAACAAATTTCGCGGGATAGTAAAAGTACTTTTTTGCTTAGCTGTTAGTAAGACTTATTTCTATACTATGTATGTTGAGCATGTATATTGGCAATGAGACTAGCAGTTTCACTTTGCAGAATTTGAAAATAAAATAAAATTAAATTAAATTAAATTAAATTAAATTAAATTAAATTTAAAAAAAGCCAAATAAAAGCTTGGTAAAGCATATGTTTGTATATATATATATGATGTAACCAGGCTTTAAGGTAGTATCCATTTATACCAGGTAGTACTGAGCCCAAAAAGGGATCAGTACCAAAACATGATGTGAAAACCTATTTCTGCTATTTAGAAAATATGAGATTAAAAAACAAAACAAAACAAAACAAAGACATAAATAGCAGTGAAGTTAGAGGGCGTTGCTAAGGGTCTACTCAATTCCACTGTTCATGTCACCACGTCAGTTTTTAAACAGCACCAGTCCCAATACTGACCCTGAGGAATACCACTTGTCACTTGTCTCCACCTGGGCATTGAGCTATTGACCACAAATTTTTGAATGCAATCATTCAGCCAATTCCTTACCCACTGAGTGGTCCACCCATCAAATCCACGTCTCTCCAATTTACAGACAAGGATATCATGTGGAACAGTATCAAATATTTTGCACAAGTCCAGGCAGATAACATCAGTTGTTCTCCCCCTATTCACCAACACTGTCTCCATCACAGGTTACCAGATTTGATGCCCCTGAGCCTTTTCTCCAGGCTGAAAAGTCTCAGCTTCCTTGGCTTTTCCTTGTATGGGAGGTCCCAGTCCCTCCGGCATACTAGAAGCCCTTCACTGGACTCTGTCCAGAATGTTCAGGTCTCTCTCATACTGGGTGCACAGAACTGGACATTGTACTCCAGGTGTCAGCTGGAGTATTCAGAATTTGAATATTTTCAAAATTGACTTTTCTGAGTACTTAAGCCAGGTGTGCTTCACTTTAGTTATTTCTACCATGCATTTTTCTCACAATCTTTAGGTCTCTAATATCTCTCAAAGTTTCACTGTGCTGATTTTAATTATCTTGACAGAAAACTACACAGCTCACTATTTCTTTGGATAGATCAAAAGAGCGTATGCTGTGTAATCTTTATCTCAAAATTATTTAGAAGATAAAATATCGTCCTTAATTAAAATCATTAACATGGTCTCTTTTCCTTTATCGTAGGAAAAGACCAGATGAGATATACATTTTGGATACAAAGTTATGAAAAAAAGTTCAAGAATATTTGGTTAAAAAGTCAATATGAAATCAGTCTTCAAAGAATGCAGATCCTGGGGAAAAATAAATAAATAAATTAATTAATTAATTAAAACATAGTTTCATAGAAAAAGGATTCAGATCATATAGTCTGAAATTGTTTAATTACAGGAAATACAAGTACAGCTGATTTTCATCACAATAAGTCTAAAGGTTATAATTATAACAAAACATTTCAGACCCTTTCACATTTTAACTACCTTCCTCATAACAAATAAATAGAATCCAAGGGTCTACTTAGGCCTGAGGTCTTGGAAATGGTAGGGAAAAGAAAAATATGCCCAAGGCTCCCAGTTGCCATAGTATACATCATAAGAGAAAAAACAAAAACAGAAACAAAAACAAAACAAACAAACAAACAAACAGTGAACGTTTGGTTTGTTACTCTCACTAGGGAAAATCTCTTCTCACCTCATCATCTAGCAATATGTACCACCTTGAGCACAGACCAACTTCACAAGGTATCCAGAGAAGAATTTTCTCTGCCACTTGACAGCATGGGAGAGAATAGGGTGCAAGACCTCATCTGGGAGAGCAGTGACTCAGACAGCACTCTAGTGTCCTCATAGATAGACAAGACATCATAAACACTCCCTACGGCATTTTACAAACAGGCTGAAAATGCACCTGTGTGGGAAAGAAAATGGCATCAAGAAGAGGCATGACCACTTCTTTGCCTCTCTGGAGTGCACTGGTGAAACGGCTGAGTGGGCACTATAATATTAAGTGCAGTTCTTGACTGCAAGAATGATGTGGAAACCTTTGAGAACAAAACCTAAGAAAAGATGAATAATCACAAATAAGCCTTGGAAGGAAAATCAGTCTTTGTGCTGTAAGCCATCATTTTATTAGTGAGTGTTTACATGAAAGTAGTAAATGGGCATATAACCATTGCAGTAAAATGAAAACATGACAGCCATGCACAACAATGTATAAAACTGTACTCTCCTTTTGCAGTGACTCTAATCAGATTGAGTCACACTGAATCAGATCAAAGTTCCTTCTAATCTAGAATCCTTTCTCTGATAATGTTGTTAGGCAATGCTTTCAGAAAGACTAGGATAATAAGGAAAGAATATGGTGTGCTTGCCCAGAGTACTTTTCCAGGTGCCAATGGCTCAAGAACTACATTATCTTCAAATGTACAACTACTATTTTTAACTTAAAGTAGAAAGAACAAATATTGTGCCCTATTCTTCTACAATTCCATAACAAATGGTACATCTCCTGGGGTCCAAGCCCCTAGCTTGCTAATATATTATCTTAAAGAGAAATCTTTGGTTGGAGTTAGTGTAGACTGGGATTTTTGGATGGTTTACTTAAAAATAAGTAAATAAATAAACAAACATTTTCCTCCTATCTTTAAATATGTGAGGGAATAACTAATGTCGATTTTTAATATGCATAAAATACATCTTATAGTTTAGATAGAAGTTGCTACATATTTTTCCCAACCTAACATATATAGGGATACCACTGTGTTCATCGTTTTCTAAAACACATTAACATTCATGTTAACACTTTTTCTGCAGCCCATTTAGAAAACAATACCTGCTTCACATAAAATGGAGTGTTCTGTTTAATTTATACTGCAGTCCTGTATACAACCAATTGATTCAAAACTCAACATATACAATCATATCCTATCATGCATACCCAACACCCTAACATAACCTAAGGCAACATTTTGTATCTATTACAGTGCAGAATACATTTGAAGACAGAAAGGAAAAGATGGTGTCTTAGATATGAACAATGTCATATGCTTGTTTAAGTAAGCACAGGCTTGCATGATGATACAAAACACAATTATTAGGTGATCTGAAAACCTCTCTTACACTGTGGAACTTTCTGAAGACTCCAGCTCCAGTCACATAATATTTATAAATCAGGCAAAGGATATTACAAAATTTGGAAAGCTTCCAGTAAACATTGACTCTAAGTCCATTACCTTCATGGTATTTATTACAAATCATAATTACTTGATAGGGAATTACCTACTAGGAAAAACAGCACTCATGTCAGTTTTATTGTAAATACAGAAACCCTTTTTTTGTCCATTTTGTTTCAAATGTTGTACATTAGATAAAAGGCATATCCAATGGGAGATAATATTCATCAAGCTTGTGCCCTCTGTGCCATCAAAAGCAAGCAAACTCCCAAAGGGACATCACACCTTTCACTTGACTCTGGCATCTTCTTCACTAGTATCAACACCACTGACTTCACCGAGTCTTCATTTTTGCTGGTGTCATCTAGATGGGAATTTGGGCTTTTAGCTTTATGTTTCATTCCTGAATAAGAGACACTGAGGACAAAATCTTAAGTAGAACAGTTTAATTGTAGGTTCCTAAACATGGCATACAAACTTTCAGAGACAGGTGAGCACACACACTTCCCACTGAAGTCAATTAGTTTGATTTCATCTCTCATTGGCATGGATTTTGTGGGAGTAAAATATAAGGGTAATTACTCCTGAGTATTGTCAGTGAATGGAGAGAAAGGACATCTCCATATTTTCAACACTAACTCACCTTATCACTATATCTTTTATTTAGGAACTTCACTTGATACAAAGTAGATACATAATTCTAATTTCCAGATATTCATAACTGGTTATTTGTACACAGCTGGATAACTAATCCTATCTGCACAATACAACTCTGTAAGTCTCAGGGCAAATTTATTGCTATATACTTTTATAAACAGTGCAGTTTTCATATGCAAGCTACTGAGACAAAAGGAGACAATGAGCATATCAGACTTTGTTTAATCATGTATTCAGTGAGAAAAGGAAGAAAATAGAATGTCATTAAAAAAGAAACTTAATCTCAACATTAAAGTGGTTTCAGGAACTCAATTTGTGTCTCTGGCTAGGAGAAAATATCAGCCTACCTATTGCGTTCTGCTGTTCACACTGAAATTAAATCCCACTGTAAGGCTTTGCCTCAGTAAGGGATATTTGGGTAACACAGGTATTTTAACTTTTGTTCACATGATGAATCACCCTCAATGGAAATACTTTTCACATATGGTTGTCAATATATATATGTAGTTAATACATATATGTAGTGAAATAAAGCAACATTTCAAAGTGAAGCACATATTTCCATTTGAAAAGTGGCCTATAATATATCTGTATGGGATTGTTAAATTAACCACAAGATTTTTTATATTAAAACAGCCCCCCCCCCCCCCCCCCCCCCCCCATATATCAATCTAATATATTACATATAAATGTATATATTTTACATATATAAATAATGTCTGTTCATATTTTTTCCTTTTTCACATCGCAACAAAGCACAAGGGAAAATATACATTATATATATTTTTTTATTTGTATTAATATACATATATTTGTGTATGTATGTATATATATTAATGAATGGAACATTACCAAAATCAATTGCATATCATGTATGTTTGCACTCATTCTGTGAAGTTTTCAGGCAACTAAATCAGCCCTCCTTTAAAATATTGTGGTTATAGATTCCCTTGCTGATGTTTCAGAAATATCATGCTAAATTCTGTATTTTACTACATGTGTACATCTGTACATTACTACAGACTTCTGTATAAATTTCTAAATCTTTCAACAAACACCATTAATAAAGTCTCACTGCATTTTTAACAAAATGCAGGTCTTCAGAATAGGAGGACTTAATTTGAATAAGTAACACTGGAGATAACAGGTAAAAATCAGCACAAATTAATTAAAATGTCTTCCTTTGTTTGGGGTGATTAATAATACATAAGGAAACCAGGTTTTACATAATTCATCAATCTGACGTAAATTGGCACTCTCCAGTTCCACCAAGTGGAAACCCAACTACTCTGTGACACTTGAAAAACAGCTCTGAATTGATGCACTGCATCCTTCTGCCACTGGACTTAAAGTTATATGAATTCAGTTTGTCACATAATAATGAAGTTTCAAGAATGGAAGAAGAAAACAAGTATATATATATATATATGCTGAGTTTAAAAATTTGTTGTTGTTGTTTTTCTAAGTGCCAAACCTACAAAATATGCTAGAAATTAAAAATGGAGAAGGGCTTAGATAATTAAGCATATGATCGCATGGCTGAAAGATTATGTGCTAAAGAGCTTTAAATATCTGCATATGTTTTTCACAGGGCTATCTAGAGCCAAGAATGTACAACACAAGCTTCAATATGAAGAAGAAAACTGGAAAAACTGGGGATTGACTCAGAGTGGCAGCAGATCCTCTTCCCTTCCAGGAATGCATGGCAATTACAGGGAGCCTTTTTCAGTAAAAGACAGCTAGGAAAATGCTTCATTAGCACTATTCCTCTTTCCTGCATACTCATATTTTGCTGGAGAGTCCAAAAGGAAAAAGGAAAACTATACTGGGCTACCTTCAATTCTTAGCCTTGATGAAGCTACATTCTTTTACCTTCTTTGAACTTGTTTCATGATGCTCTTAACTCACTCTTGCTTGTGTGTCACTTGTAAACCTTTTTTCCCCGATATCTTTCAAAGCACTATGATTCCTTCAGTTTCTTCTTTATGAAGTGAATTTCCATATGGGTTGTCTTTCTTCAGAGGCCACACCTTTGTTCATGTTTTTCCTCCTTTTTCACATCGCAGCAGAGCACAAGGTAAAATCTGTCTCCTTAACAGGATGTGTAGTGATTACTGTTCATTTGTATTAGTGCACAGTAGTGCTCAGATCAGTCAAAAACACCAACACAATGCAAATCACTTGTACTTGATATTGCCCATAAGCTGTGTGCAGGGACAGCACCTCCACCTGCCAGCATAAGCCTGCTCAACTGCTGGTCCCCAGGAGCCTGGCCTTCCTCTGTCTGGTGGATTTAGGAGCATGTGTTCTGCTCAGACACAGAACATATTTTTTAGCGTTCAATGAAATTTGAACTACACAAGCCAAAGCTAAAATTCTTGCAGGATTTAAATGAAGTATTTTTATTTTTGAAAAAAATATTTTAAAATAAGCACTAACAAATGCTTTGATTGTAATTCTTTATTTATAGTGTATATGGAAAATACATGCTAGTGATCTAATTTAATTAGCTACCTTGTAACTCCCAAATCTTGTCTATCGAGAGTTGTTCTTTACGTAATATTGATTATGGAGTGTAATTCAGCTATTTTCTGTGTTGTGATTAATGCACTATTTGTACTGTTGCTCATCTAGGAAAATAAATACCTTGATGGACATTTTTGGGGTAAAGGACATAACATTTATTTTTCTTCCTATTTTCCAACTGCTCACATTTTGAGTAAAGACATTCCATAGCGTAAAAGCTGGAAAGTAATTCTCCTAACATCTTGAATGTTTAGAATTCTTGTAATGGTCTTTCTGTCAAGGCAGAGTCTTGTTTAACATTACTATTATTTATATTAAATAAATATATCAAAAATCAACGGCATATTCTATCTGACTGTGGTCTAAATTCCCATCTTTTTAAAAGGCAGTTGCATGTATGAGCACCTCTTCTTCTCCCTTTATTTAATAGTAAGTTCTCCACATTGCTTTAGCTGGATCATTTATTTATGCTCATATATATTCATTTTCTGAGTGGCCTTTCATATGTAATTACAGTTTGACCAGACATTTTTTTCTCGCAGAAGGAAAATATTATATGAGAGTTCAGCACCTCAGCTAATTGAGTTATTAGTTTAAGCCTTCTGTTTCTTAATGGATTGTGTCTTAATGGATTGTATCTGAAAATTTTCATTTGCAAAATTCTTCTTTCATTTCACGCACATTCTCCTAATCAATTGAATTTTCCTGGGATGACAGACATAACAAAAGTACTGTCTGGTTATAAAAGCCAATAAAATTAGGATAACGTTAGGAAATACTGCTGAAACACAGT
The DNA here is from genome assembly GCA_011076525.1 of Nettapus auritus. Classification (NCBI taxonomy): domain Eukaryota; kingdom Metazoa; phylum Chordata; class Aves; order Anseriformes; family Anatidae; genus Nettapus; species Nettapus auritus. The sequence continues at coordinate 7,385 of MU015398.1, read as the reverse complement.
TTTTTGCTTCAAGTGCTGGAATAAGCCAGCAGCCCATTTATTAATTCATGATAACACAAAACATTATCTTTGATTCTCAGGTCTAACACAGCCTCCTGCATACACCTGAAATTGTGCTGAAAACAGAAAATATTTTTAAGTTGATAAGAAAAGACAGTGAGATTTTTATTTTATTTTATTTTTAAGATAACAGTGTTCATTGTTAGATGCTTTTAATTCTAGTACTTCTGTCTTTCACACAAGGCCTTCAGCTTCACTATTAAATACTGACTTCTGAAGACACGTTGTCAGGCTTTATTTAAGACTTTTTGAAATGAGTAATCAATATTTACCTTAAGACAAATCCTAGAGCAGTTATGGGAAAACAACCCTACTGTCTCACACAGCTGGAGGAGAAAACAATATTCCCTGCTCCTTAAATAGGTAAGTATTTCCAGCTTTCCCAGTGAAAAAAGGAAAATGCTTGATTGACTTCTACTTATAGTAAAGTATGGGTTCATGCACAGGCATTTATTTTTTATTTCTAAAACAATTGCAAGAATCTCTCCACTTTACTGATCCTGTCACCTCTCTTCCTGGAAACACTCAAGTTATGCAACATATGTGTTAGCCTAAAAGTCCTCTGTGCAATAAGAGACTTTTAAGAAAAAAAAGTTGGAAAACAGGTTAAAATGTGCTAACTTAGCTCTTTAATTTTGGTTGATTTATTCCAACAGTGATGGCAATTTTTTTCTGCAAATCCAAGATGGTAAAGAAGAAAGACCTCCCAGAGTAAAGGCATGACCTGATATATAGAAAGCTTTAGAAACAGCAGCTGACACTTACCAAAACTGAGCACTTTTCACCCTTTTCTTTGATTTTACTTCCAACGAACTGTCTTCTTAGAGTGTCAGAAACTCCTTCTAATCCTCCATCATTCTCAAATTGACTAGAGGATGACATTGACAGTGATGAGCACTGCACATAGCTGTGAACTCTGGAGACTGACAAACTATTTCATTCTAATCCCCCGAAAATATAACTGGACTAACGTAGACATTGACTGTTTTCTCAGAGAAGGTGAAATTATCTAAAGACCCACACATGATTGAAAAAGGGGAGAATTTGCAGAATATTTTGCTGTGCTATACATTCCTGAGTCAATATTTTATATGACAAGAGTAGTATATATATTTTATAGTACTGAGCAGAATCTTTGTTAAACAGGCAGCATCTGTATATTGAAAGTAATGATGGGTCCAAGCCAGGACTCTGGATCCAAACAGATGGCAGGTAACAAAGGCTAGTTGAGACAAGGGTGTTGATGGCAAAAAAAAAAAAAAAAAAAAAAAAAAAAAGGCTTTAATACCAGGATGAAACAAAAAAAAAAAATTGCTCCAAGCTTATGCTGAGGTTGTTCTACAAACTAAGAGATTCTGCCTATCAGTCTCCACTTAAGCTGCCAAATCCTGCCCTAAGGAACTATCCATTGCAGTACATTATTTTCTCAACCCTGAGTGCTCAAAATTTGCAAAAGAACAAAGCACCAACACATCTCTGAAAATACCACATATCTGGAAAGCCTTTTTAAGCACATATCCCCCATCTGTTCCAGCAGACAATAGCCACCTACATTGCCACTGTTCAGTACATTTATCCTTCAAGAAGTCCCTAGAAAACCTATAGCAATGTTGATCCAGGACTTCTTGGATTTAAACTATGCCCTTTCTGACTAACAAAGCACAGTAATCAATTGGTGCTCCTCTTTTTTGAAAAGGTCAAAATATCCATCAGAAAAGGAACTTTCATATCCTTATTCAAGCGGGTAGTAATCCAGGAAACTGGAACACCGGTACTGGGAAATAGGACGTTGGCTTGATCTTAGTCATGATTATGATTACCTCTTTTTGATTTGGCTGTAACAGTATAACTTTACAGACATTCTATCAGTGTACTGTTAAAGGAAAATATTTAATGACCATGACAGGCAAGGTTGCTACAGCTTCATGACCCCAGGTCTAACCTGTAACAATGCTGAAAATATATTTCCAGGGGGTACATGCATACACAGCACAAGTATATACAGCACACAGATACATGATAGGCCACACAGATGATAGACACTAAGAGCACTCACATGTGCTCACATGTGCTCTCAAAATTCCTCCCCAGATCACCTAAACTTCTCCTAATAAAACAGCACACACCTCTGTGTGTGCTGGTACAGCTTGTCTTTTACAGACACAGGTCCCATAGCCAGAAAAGAGTTAGAATGTAATAAGAGATAGGACAGACCAAGGAGATCAGAACAGGACATGACCAGAGAAGCATGCCATCCAGCAAATTACACCTGACAGGCACTTTTTATCACCGCACACCTCTATTTTTCCACACTTGTTCCTCCCCAGATCACCTAAACTTCTCCTTATTCACACCTTTAATTCCTTGCCTAAATATCTAACAAGCCCTGAGCAATCTCCAGATGCTCTTCCTCTGCATCCCATGTGCCCTACACCCCTGGTCAGCAAATCACTATATCACAGTGGTGATCCTGAGTGCTGCTCCTGTTTACCCACCTTGATAGGTTTCACCAATGGACGGTTAGACTAAGCCCCTGGTGGGCAGCCCTGAGATGGACACGGACTGGTTATTTGTTTCTTCGGGGTCTGTAATTGGCATTTCCACCTGCCACTATCCCCCTGCACTCCTCTGTGCTTGTGGAGATGGGCTGTTGGCGGGCTAATGGCTCCTGTGATGGGCCTAGGCATATAGGGCATATTGGTTTCCCCTTCCTGCTGTTGTCTCTTTGTGCACTCTCATAGGTGTGCAGATGACATTTTTCATATAACACAACATTGTACACATGCACATCTCTTTCTGTGTTGGCAAAACGTGAAGGCTTTCATCCTGTCAGGCCTGTTTTCAAAGTGATTTTCGCATAAAGACAATGGATAACAAGTGGCAAACTCTCAGCTACATAGCTCATCTGAGTAAGTAGCAGAAATTTTTCCAGAGCTGGACCAAGACTATTGGAAGAACTCCTCAAGAATGTATGGACTACCACAAACTTCTCCCCGTGCAGGAATTGTTCTCTTTTAACCTTCCCTGCTGGCTTTAATCTAAATTAATAATAATAATATATGCATATTTTAAGCACAGAGCAACTCCCAACAAAATAAGACTATCCATTCTAAACAATTTTCTGGAAGTTCTTCAGCCACTAAAGTGAGGAATTTGATAAAAGATGTCATATTAAAAAGTACATTTTTATTTTACTTCAAGAAGCATTAGGCTTTCTGACAATTCCCCGCTTGGGGCCCACTTGAGGGGTTAGAATATTACAAAGGCAAATTTTAATTTCAGAAGTAGATATCCAACACTTTCCTGTGTCCCAGTCAGACAGTTATCACATCTAAACCTTCTGAGTAATAGACCCATAGTATGTTTTTTTAAACTCGTTTCTCCCTTTTGAATAAAATGCCATACTGAATGGGTTCATACAAGAGATTAAATGATGAGTTGTACTATTTTACAGTATTAGCAATGACAGGAGTATTCTGTTGTACAGCTCTTTGTGATCATACCTTTGAATCAGGTTAATTATTGACTAATCAAAGAGCTTCCTGGAAAAGGATTAACATCAGAACAAAAAACAAGATGCCCTAGAAAATATATAATTGATAAATAAACAGACCTTGTCACATCATTGGTCTCTCAGACATACAAAATAAATTTTAGGAAGTAAGAAAGCAGAAATAAATTACAGGACATTTGCTTGTTCTGTAGAATTAGGGACATTTGAGTCCTAGAATTAGAAACTCTTAACCCCTGAAGTTTATAACACGATTGCATGTTCAAGATTTTCTCTGCAAATCAGAGTTTTGAAACTAATTTACAAAATTGAAAGATTTGATTTTTACTTAACAACAAGATGTGGAGTCACCATCCCTGGGGGTGTTTAAGGAAAGGTTGGACATGGTACTTAGGGACATGGTATAGTGGGGGACATTGGTACTAGGGGGATGGTTGGATCAGATGATCTTGGAGGTCTTTCCAGCCTTAATGATTCTATGATTCTATGAATATACGTCCTGCTGTCATGGGAGAATTTTAGAGTGAGTTATCTGCAAGAACAAGATCACACAAACCTGAGGTATAGTTTTTATTTAATAAACAATCCAATCACTGTATCTTTCTATTAGGAATGATAAGGGGGTTAAATTAGCAGTTGTGCTGTGAAATTGCTCATGAAACTAAAAGAGAAAGCTGTCACTTATTTACACTTACTACACATGTTTTCTCCTGATCTTCAAGGTATTACACATTTCAGACATGGCAACAAATTAGGCTGGGGACTGCTCTAGTGGTGTTATAATTTGCATTGTTTAACAAGATGACTGTAAAGGGAGAAACAATAAGAATGTGTAGGGAAAAGATGATCTCATCAGTGCTCCTCTGAAAAAGTCATCATGGCAATAACATACTGACAGTTAACACTAGACTTTTAACTCAACAGATAACCAGCCAATAAATATTCTTTGCTGACTTTACACTTGATTTCTAAGAGAAAAGATTCTACAGCACTACAGAATAAGACTATTATGGGAATAATTTGCAGAGACCTTGCCTGCATTTCAGTGTCTTGGGGACATAATTAGCACTAGAGCAAAAGCAAGTTTTGATCTACCTCCTAATCACTCTCTTAATATATCATTGTTTGACAGCCTGTAAACTTTGGAAGAGGTAGCAAGGAGGATTCAGGGTGGGTTTCAGGTCTCAGGAATAAAATATGGAATGGAAGGTTTGTGAGAATCTGTCATCTCCGAGTTTTGCTTTAGACTTACCATGCCTGATGATGATCCAGAAAGTCATCTGACATGAGCTGATGGGCTGCTTCTCTAATAGTTACTTGCAGAAATCACACCACAAAGTCCATTCCAACCTCTACTCTCCAGCAACGTGAAATTTAAAATAAAAAAGACACTAGGTCTGAGTGAGAAATCCAAATGCCTGTTACCCGTTTCATACTATCTTCGTATTATTCACAAATAATTTTTCACAGTCTTTTCAAGGCAGGAAAAAATGTTTTGTTGTGTTTTTGTTTCTGTTTTTGTTTTTGTTTTCCTTTGTTTTGGGTTTAGGACACCATATAAATCTCAGTGATTAAATGGTGTGACTAGAACCAAATACTCTATAACACAGAATCATGTTCTGCATAAGTCAACTGTACTTTTTAGAGGTAGGATTTTAAGAAAATAGGAGACATTTCATGGAGATTGTAACTCAATGAAGTCACTAAGTTATTTTCACTAGGTAGTGAAACAACTGCTGAACAAACAACATGTATGCACAGAGAGCAAAATAAATCAATAAACAAACAAAAATCAAGACTTGTTTGGCTTCTACTAGATTTTGCAAAAATCAAGAGAATACTGTTTTCCAAAAGGAGTCAACCTCACTGGAAAATACATGCATTTCTGTTCAAATCTAGGTTTTAAGAACAACACATATTATTGATGTTTAGCATTTTACACTTGAAAAAGATTTGCTTAGGCAAAACCAGAAGGGCTAAAAGAAGAAAAGATTACAAATAAAGCAAAAAACAACTATGTGCTAAATCCCTTTCTGGTGCCACTTCAAAAAGGTAAATGTTAGGCTGATTCTTTTTACCAAATCTGTTTTCTACAAGAAAAGAAAAAAAAAAAAAAAAAAAATA
>MU015265.1:405-12651 GCA_011076525.1 Nettapus auritus | reverse complement strand
AACCTTCTCCCGGACGCATGCATATCAGTCTCTGGTGGTCCCTCTGGGGGTCGCTCGTGCTGAAGGCTCATAGTCTTCCTCCCAGGCTTTGTCCTTCGGTCATCCTTCAACTCCCCCTTTCTCCTTATTTGGTGATCTCTTTGCCGGAGATCAGAGTCTTGCGCAGCGTCCCATACAAAAGTCAGCAGTTTCCTAAAAACTCCTTGGTTCTGATCTCCCAGACCCGAGTCTCAATGTTCGTCCTTCAAACCCTCTATTTACATGAATTGCTGGACCCTTCCTTTGCATGATACAAGAACTATGTACACTAATCACTCTGTTTTTCTTAGATAGAAGGTTATATTTCATCATGCGGCCCTAGCATTGTTCCATACTGACACGAATCAAATTAACACATTTCACAGAGTCCAACTCCTGGCATCACACAGGTCTACCCAAAATTTTAGACCATGTGACTAAGTGCACACAGTCCAATCGCTTTTCCATTATCATTAATTTGTAAACAACTATTAGAATCGTTCAGTTTTCCACATACTCCCCCTTCTTCTGCTACTAAATTAAAACCATTCTATGTTGAAAAATGGCATTCCTCATCTAGGTGGATTGATCAGCCAAAGGATCCAAAGCCGTTGCTGTTTGATTGGTTATAATTTAGAGGACAGCTTGCAACCTAATTATTCAATTCAAATTATAAATAGGTTCCCGGGCTCCCGATACTACCTTGTTCGGGTTCCAGGTAGCTGGTCCGTAATGCTGTATGATTCTTTCAGGAGGCCATTCATTCTCTCCCCATTTTTGAGCACTACCCCTGGCTAAGGAAGCATCAATGGATCGTTTTATCCTATTCAGATCATCATATAATCTTATTCCTAAATTATTCCCTTGTATTTGTGACAATAAAAAGAACAAGGGTCTTATGTACCCCACATAGCATATTCCTGACCAGTCTTTGGGTAGCCTCTTGTAGGCATGTTTGCCACACACCCAATAATGTCCCCTTAGGGTCCACATCCTGTTTGGAAAAGGACCATCCCATCCTTCTTTATTCTTTGGAGCATGAAAATAGAGTGTCTTTGTTACCGAGTGGTCCTGTTACAATGTCTTTTCCATATGTACACCTCCAAGCCCCCGCATTGGATTTCCACTCACAATTACAATCAATTCCTTTTTGGCAACCTGTTATATTATGAGCTGACCAGAAATGTTTAAAGAACACTCATTACCCATTCTCATTTTGCCATTTCCAGCGGTAGACCCTTACCACATGCTGTTCTTCAGTGGTGTTATCACGCTGACAGTTCAAGATCTGCCTGTCAAATTGTCCCGTCGCTTGTGCTCTTGCCATGGCTTCACATCCAGATCCAAAAAAATCCCTATAGGAGCATTTCAGCCAAGTCCCGTTTTTCAGCTGTACATGTGTGGCGTTCCATTTCCCACTACGTGCTGTGCATTTTATAGGTCTACATTCACGATCGGTACAATCATATCCAGGGGACAGAGTCCACTTGCAAATGCTTTTTCCTACCGCTACTGTTCCAGTTCTGTTTAAACAGTATATACCCTGATCTGACGAATGCAATTGCCACGGGCTTCCTTCCTCTTTCCAAAATTGTGTCCCATTATGAACTTCACTCAATTTACTAACCCACCACTTGGGTTCGACCGGGTCAGCTACCCAGGGCCAACTTTCAGCTCCTCCTGGCCCTCCACAAACCCAGCAGTTACTAAGGTTAAATTTTCCACAGACTCCTCCTTCTTGTGCTAGCAAATAATCCAAAGCTAAGCAATTTTGATACAAAGAAGTTCTCATATTGATATTTTGTTTTGCAATTAATCCAATTGCATCTATGGTTTTATTCACAACTATTAGATTTTTAGCAACTGTGGGGATTTCATATTTTTCTCCTGTTTCCATTTCGTAATACAATGAGTTGAATAACAGTCTATGTTGCACTGACTCTCCTGTCACTTTCTCTGCATAGAACATACTGAGTTAGGTTAAAAATGCAGCTTCCTATTTTCTGGCCTTTACAGTCATAGACAGTATGATACACCAATGTTTGGGAGCTCAACCATCCTTTTCTAGTAGTTACTATACATTGATTGCAGTTGTTGGCCGTAGCTTGGGCCAAGAAACTCACCCCAAATAGGACTAGAAGAGGTCTGGTAAGGGCCAGAATGATCGGCGGTCACAGCCCAAAGAGGTTGCAGCCCTTGGCAGACCTTCCCAGCCGCAGCACCGGTTCCCTATCCGATCTTGCCCTCTTCCCTAATCTTAAAGGGGTGTACACTGCGGATAGCCTACTGTTACCTTCAGGGGATAATGCTTAACTGATCCCTGTTATTGATAAATCTCTTCCCTTAATAGGTATCTATTCAAGAGTTTCTCTGTTTACTAATTTTACAGGAGTAATTACAATAAAATTCCCACAGCAACTTAGCTTATACTCTCTGATGAAGGCTTCAAGTCCATCTGATGGTTAGTTTAGTTTCTCGTGGTTCAGATGCTACTTTCCACTCTTTCACTGGACCTTTTACTCATGACACGTGTCCATCCTTTCTCAACAGTTCTCACAGCTGTTTTGGCTTCAGCTTTGTAAGGTCTCTCAGTTTTTTACACAGGGCAGAAAACCAGGTTGACTTAGATGATATGCGCATGAGCACTACTGGGAAAAGACTGGCTGCTGACCCATCACTCCTTCCATTGTCTCAGTGCACTTCCCACGGACGTATGGCATTAAGAAAATTCTCTTAGTGTCCTGGTTTTAGTTAGGATAGAGTTAATTTTCCTCCCAGTAGCTGGTAGGGTGCTATGTTTTGGATTTAGGATGAGACTAATGTTGATAACACGTTGATGGTTTAATAGTTGCAGAGCAATGCAACCAAGCCAAGGACTTTTCAGCTCCTCACTCTGTCCTGCCAGCGGGCAGGCTGGGGGTGCAGCAGGAGCTGGGAAGGGACAGACCCAGGACAGCTGACCCAAACTGGCCAAAGGAGTATTCCATACCATTTGACGTCATGCTAAACAGTATATAGGGGTGGCTAGCCGAAGGTTGGGGGGGGTCAGCTGCTCGGGATAGACTGGGCATCGGTCAGCGGGTGGTGAGCAATTGCATTGTGCATCTCTGGTTTTATACATATTATTATTATTATTATATTTTATTTTCTGTCCTTATAAACTGTCTTTATCTCAACCCACAGGCTTCAGTTTTTCTCGTTTTTCTCCCCCATCCCAGAAAGGGAGGGGGGAGGGTGAGCAAACGTCTGTGTGGTGTTTAGCTGCTGGCCAGGTTAAACCACAACACTTAGTTCAGAAAAAAAAAAAAAACATAAGCCAAGTAGTAGGTACGATACAGAAAGATTATATGAAGAAAATCAAGGATAACACCCTTCAATTGTTTTACTTTTAAAAGAATATTGGCATAAAAGGACAAAGTCATTGCCCATATCACAGTTCCATAACAGAAAAAAAATCTTCTGATACTGCAAAAATATGTCAGAAATTATAGTTTGAGAAATAAAGCTCACTAGTTAACTCATTTCCTAAAGGCAGTATTTTCTGGATATCTCCCTTTTTACCAACACCATATTATATAAGTAATTTATTGCTTTTTTTATTTAAGACTTTGAAAGCAACGTTCTGGACGGCAATGCAAGCACTATTAGCTAATTTAACGGCAAACTCTTCCAGGACTCGTCATTTCATTTCAGCTGTTTTTGCAAATTCACGCCTTTGTTGTTACCTGCATTTGAAGAATTACTATTTAAGAAACTGTTTTTAATTTTCATTTTCAAAATGTCCATATGATTAGGTAACATCCCTTGTTTTAAAAGTCTGGATTTATTTATTTATTTATTTATATTAAAATTATTATATTTATTTATATTAAAATCAGAAACCTTGTCCAGATATCCAAGCCATCAGGATTATTATTTTAATAGTGTATTACTGGATAGCTCTGAAGTCTCTAAGATAAACAGAATGGTTAAAAACATCAGAAGGAAAAAATAATAATATTTTAAAAATAGACACTGTAAGTAGCACTACTATTAAAAATTACAATTTGGCTGTCTGTACAAAGTTTCTAAGGTAGCTAAAGAACATCACAAACTGCCATAAATTTCAGAGCTCTGTATAATAAGATGGTATTCCCATTCTCAAAAATGTTCTGTTAAGATTAAAAAGAGGGAAATAAATAGTCTGGGATTTTGTTACAAAGCACCAGCAAGTCTAACATTACACATACAACTGGAAAGTTGCAATGTTTATAGAAAGCCAGTTTAAACCTCTACTGAAAGTCCTTAAATCTTCCTTGCTGACAGTTCAGAAGACAAGTAAGAAAAAAAAAATGCCAGAATCCACTGTTTTAAGAAAGCAAGACATTCAATTGGTCCAACTTTTGCTAAAAAGCTGACTGAGTTTGAGTAGAATTATGTACCATTACACAACAGAAAACATGCAACAAGAGATGGGGGGGGCTATAGAAAAACCCAGAAAATTATTTCAGAAATGCTCTTCTCATCCAGGTAGCATTAGCTTCTGCTTCTGATTTCACAGTCCTTAAAGAGACATTCCTTTTTTTCCAAAGGAAAATGACACTGGGTTTAAGGATCTCTCTCTAACACAGAAAAGATGAAAATGCTCATGTTGTTTGCAAAAGTTGCAAAAAGTTCGGTAATTTGTACTCCTCCCAAGAACTTAATCTTTTCTATATCTAAAAGTAATTAGAGATTCAAATTACCTTTAGTACTCTATTGCTTAACTGCAGAGATAGATGTTGTTTCTCAGGCATAACTTCTTTTTTATTTAAAGATATAAAAAGTAGCTTTGCTACAATTCTAGCCGGACTTTATCAGTTGCTGACCACCTCCTCTGTGGTACAGAGCACTTTTCACCCAACAACTGAATTAAGCATGTACACTAAAGAGGAAAAACACATTCAAATAGGCTCACTCCTGGCATCCCTGTCAAAGTATCTATAGATTTCACTCACAGAGGGGAAGGTCTGAGCATCGATTACTTCCTGTTGCATCAGACAATACCGACAAGGCTATTACCACACTCTCACGGCCTAACCCGGAGTTATCTGTAACAAACATGCGATTCAGGCAGTTGCACGAGTGACCCATGACTACTCAAAGCGGCTCTGTTCCTTCTCCCCACAGGCTTTCTCTTGGCCACTCTATTATACAATACTGGACTAATTCTAATTTACTTTTTCCTTCTCTGGGGCCCCTATCGTTCCTATTTTTAATCATTATTCATAATGGACTTTCTGGTGGTATGTCTGGTAATTTGCTCCCTTTTCTCTGGTCCCGGGTCTTCAATTTGGTCGGACCCATCTAGGAATTTTACTGTGGCAATTCCTACAGCCCTTGGCTGCCCAGTAAGAGTGTCTTGCAGGGGGTTTAGGACCTATCACCCTCCCACGAATCCTATAGGAATCGCTTCAGTCCTTCACCGGCCAAGTTCCTCGTGGGAGATTGGAACCGCGGTTAGAAGACCTCCGCACTCGCTTCGGAACTAGGTTCCGTCTCAGTCACACTCTTACACACACAGGCAACCGAATCCCACCCAACCGAACAGTATACACTTTAAATACTCATGACTCCGTCATCTTCGTTCAGATCTTCACATGCAGAATTACAGGCAAAATATAATGCTGCAGCCAGCAAGGGAGATTATAAAAAAATCAAATTCTTTGATTGCCTTTATTCAGGTTCGAGATGGCATTAGTCCTGAAATGACTCAAACAGGAGCCACTGAATGGTGGGGCGCCCCTCCTGGATCAAGTCAGAATTCAGGAACCAAGACCATCCCAGATGAGCCCCCAGTTGTGATAAATGATTGAGTCCCAAATAGGATTCCAATTAAAGTTTGCAATTTATTAAATGAATAGAGGCAAGCAAACAGCGCTGGGTGCGCCGGGAGTCTCTGCTCTACCAGGACGCACACCTGTGACATCAGGCGGCTGTTTTTTATGCTCCTAGACTAATACATATTCATCACTATTCCTAGAAAAGGCAGGGTTATTATAATTAGTTCCCGGAATCCAAACCTTCTCCCGGACGCATGCATATCAGTCTCTGGTGGTCCCTCTGGAGGTCGCTCGTGCTGAAGGCTCATAGTCTTCCTCCCAGGCTTTGTCCTTCGGTCATCCTTCAACTCCCCCTTTCTCCTTATTTGGTGATCTCTTTGCCGGAGATCAGAGTCTTGCGCAGCGTCCCATACAAAAGTCAGCAGTTTCCTAAAAACTCCTTGGTTCTGATCTCCCAGACCCGAGTCTCAATGTTCGTCCTTCAAACCCTCTATTTACATGAATTGCTGGACCCTTCCTTTGCATGATACAAGAACTATGTACACTAATCACTCTGTTTTTCTTAGATAGAAGGTTATATTTCATCATGCGCCCCTAGCATTGTTCCATACTGACACGAATCAAATTAACACATTTCACAGAGTCCAACTCCTGGCATCACACAGGTCTACCCAAAATTGTAGACCATGTGACTAAGTGCACACAGTCCAATCGTTTCTTAAATTCAGACAGGCTTGGTGCAGTAAGTACTTCCCTTCGGAGCCTGTTCCAATGTGCGGCCACCCTCTTGGTGAAGAACCTGTTGTGGTTTAACCTGGCCGGCAGCTAAACACCACACAGCCGTTCGCTCCCCCTCCCTCTCTGGGATGGGGGAGAGAAACGGAAAAGTGAAACGAGAGTTGAGATAGAGACAGTTTATTAAGGTAGAAAACAATAATAATAATAATAATAATAATAATAATAGTATGTATGAAACAAGTGATGCACAATGCAATTGCTCACCACCCGCTGACCGATGCCCAGTCTGTCCCAAGCAGCTGGCCCCCCCATCCCGGCTAGCCACCCTTATATATTGTTTAGCATGACGTCAAATGGTATGGAATACTCCTTTGGCTAGTTTGGGTCAGCTGTCCTGGGTCTGTCCCCTCCCAGCTCTTGCTGCACCCCCAGCCTGCCCACTGGCAGGACAGAACAGGAGCGAGGAGCTGAGAAGTCCTTGGCTTGGTACAAGCACTGCTCTGCAACAACCAAAACATCGGCATGTTATCAGCATTCTTCCCATCCTAATCCAAAACACAGCACTCTACCAGCTACTAGGAGGAAAATCAACCCTGTCCTAACTGAAACCAGGACATATATCCACCCCTTATTCCATACCATTTATGTCATGCTGAGGTTGCACTCTTTTCAATACATTTTAATTAATCACCATTTTCCTCTATGGTATATAGCAATCATGGTAGTGATGACATAAAGTATTATACAGTAATTAATATAATACAATTCAGCTCATGGGCTATTCTCACCCAGTATTAAATCCCCTTGAGGTACACATCGGACCTCCCCATTCTTTTGCATTACCCACCAAGTGCATCCAGGTCCCTGAGCAAAAGCAATCCCGCGAATGGGTTTGCCTTTTCCTGAGGCAGGAGTAGCCCAGACTGTCTTTCCCAGCATGTTTCTTACATGCACTACAGGAACTTTATCCCCTTCTACAGTATGTAACGGGTTTGATTGGGCTGGTCCAGCTCGGTTAGCAGATCCCCTAGTATTGACTAACCAGGTGGCCTTTGCCAAATGTGTGTCCCAATTTTTGAATGTCCCAGCACCCATTGCTTTCAGTGTAGTCTTTAACAGTCCATTATATCTCTCAAATTTCCTGGAGGCTGGTGCATGATAGGGGATGTGATACATCCACTCAATACCATGTTCTTTGGACCAAGTGTCTATAAGGTTGTTTCGGAAATGAGTCCCGTTGTCTGACTCAATTCTTTCTGGGGTGCCATGTCGCCATAGGACTTGTTTTTCAAGGCCCAGGATAGTGTTCCGGGCGGTGGCATGGGGCACAGGATATGTTTCCAGCCATCCGGTGGTTGCTTCCACCATTGTAAGTACGTGGCGCTTGCCATTGCGGGTTTGAGGGAGTGTGATGTAATCAATCTGCCAGGCCTCTCCATATTTAGATTTCAGCCATCGTCCTCCATACCAGAGAGGCTTTGATCGTTTGGCTTGCTTGATTGCAGCACGTTTCACAATCATGAATACCCTGTGCTATAGCGTCCATGGTCAGGTCCACCCCTCGATCACGAGCCCATCTGTATGTTGCATCTCTGCCTTGATGGCCTGAGGTGTCATGGGCCCATCGGGCTATAAATAATTCACCCTTATGTTGCCAGTCCAGGTCCACCTGAGCCACTTCGATCTTAGCAGCCTGATCCACCTGCTGGTTGTTTTGATGTTCTTCAGTAGCCCGATTCTTGGGCACATGAGCATCTACATGGCGTACCTTTACAACTAGGTTCTCTACCCGGGCAGCAATATCTTGCCACAACGCCGCAGCCCAGATGGGTTTGCCCCTGCGCTGCCAGTTGTTCTGCTTCCATTGTTGTAACCACCCCCACAGGGCATTTGCTACCATCCATGAATCAGAATAGAGATAGAGAACTGGCCATTTTTTCTCGTTCAGCAATATCTAAAGCCAGTTGGATGGCTTTCACTTCTGCAAACTGACTTGATTCACCTTCTCCCTCAGTAGCTTCTGCAACTCGTCATGTAGGACTCCATACAGCAGCCTTCCATCTCCGATGTTTTCCCACAGTACGACAGGACCCATCAGTGAACAAAGCATATCTCTTCTCATCTTCTGGTAGCTTGTTGTACAGTGGGGCTTCTTCAGCACGGACCACTTCCTCCTCTGGTGATGTCCCAAATTATTTGCCTTCTGGCCAGTCCATAATAACTTCCAAGATTCCTGGGCGACTGGGGTTTCCTATTCGAGCCCGCTGAGTGATCAGTGCAACCCACTTGCTCCATGTAGCATCAGTTGCATGATGTGTAGAGGGGACCCTTCCTTTGAACATCCAGCCCAGTACCAGCACTCGGGGTGCCAGGAGGAGCTGTGCTTCAGTACCGACCACTTCTGAAGCAGATCGAACTCCTTCATATGCTGCCAATATTTCCTTTTCAGTTGGAGTGTAGCGGGCCTCAGATCCTCTGTATCCCCAGCTCCAAAACCCTAAGGGTTGACCTCGAGTTTCCCCAGGTTCCTTCTGCCAGAGGCTCCAGGTGGGGCCATTCTCCCCGGCTGCGGTGTAGAGCACATTCATTACATCTGGTCCTGTTCGGACTGGCCCAAGGGCTACTGCATGAACTATTTCCTGCTTAATTTGTTCAAAGGCTTGTCGTTGCTCAGGGCCCCATTCAAAATCATTCTTCTTACGGGTTACCTGGTAGAGCGGGTTTACAATCAGACTGTAATTTGGAATGTGCATTCTCCAAAACCCCACGACAACTAGGAAAGTTTGTGTTTCTTTTTTGCTAGTTGGTGGAGACATAGCTGTTATTTTGTTGATCACATCCATTGGGATTTGATGACGTCCATCTTGCCATTTTATTCCTAAAAACTGGATCTCTCGTGCAGGTCCTTTAACTTTATTTTGTTTTATGGCAAAACCGGCCTTCAGAAGGATTTGGACTATTTTCTTCCCTTTCTCAAAAACTTCTCCTGCTGTGTCACCCCACACAATGAGGTCATTGATGTACTGCAGGTGTTCAGGAGCTTCCCCCTGCTCCAGCGCAGACTGGATCAGTCCATGGCAAATGGTAGGGCTGTGTTTCCACCCCTGGGGCAGCTGATTCCAAGTGTATTGGACACCCCTCCAAGTGAAAGCAAATTGTGGCCTGCACTCTGCTGCTAGAGGGATGGAGAAAAATGCATTAGCGATATCAGTTGTGGCATAACGCTTGGCTGCCTTTGATTCCAGTTCATACTGGAGTTCTAGCATGTCTGGCACTGCAGCGCTCAGTGGTGGCGTCATTTCGTTCAGGCCACGATAGTCCACTGTTAGTCTCCACTCACCATTAGACTTTCGCACTGGCCATATGGGACTATTAAAAGGTGAATGAGTCTTGCTGATCACTCCTTGGCTCTCCAGTAGACAAATTAACTTATGGATGGGAATGAGGGAGTCTCGATTGGTGCGATATTGTCGCCGGTGCACAGTTGTGGTAGCGATTGGCACTTGCTGTTCTTCGACCCTCAGCAACCCCACCACAGAAGGATCCTCTGAGAGACCAGGCAAGGTGGACAGCTGTTTAGTGCCCTCTGTCTCTAAGGCAGCTATGCCAAAAGCCCACCGGTACCCTTTTGGATCCTTGAAGTACCCTCTCTTGAGGTAGTCTATGCCAAGGATGCATGGAGCCTCTGGGCCAGTCACAATGGGATGCTTTTGCCACTCATTCCCACTTAGACTCACTTCAGCTTCCAATACAGTTAGCTGTTGGGATCCCCCTGTCACTCCAGAGATACAGATGGGTTCTGTCCCTTTATAGATTGATGGCATTAGAGTACATTGTGCACCGGTGTCTACTAAAGCTTTATACTTCTGTGCATCTGACGTGCCAGGCCATCGAATACACACAGTCCAATAAACTCGATTATCCCTTTCCTCCCCCTGGCTGGAGGCAGGGCCCCTCTAGTCCTGGTCAGAATCTTCGTTTCTGTGTTTAAAGGACTGCCTACTGGAAGTTGGAGCAGCAAACTTTTCAGAGAACTCCTTTTTCCCGATTGTTTTCTTTTGCAACTCACGTACCCGTGCCTCTAGGGTCGCGGTAGATTTTCCATCCCATTTCCTCATGTCCTCTCCGTGGTCACGTAGGTAAAAACACAGGGTGGCACGGGGTGTGTACCCACCCTATCGTCTTCCTTGCGTGGATGAACGCTTACCCCTGATAGCTCAGACACTGGTTTGTACAGGCAGGGAGGAAAATAATCTCTCTTCAAGTTGGTGGACCTTTTCAGAAAGTTTATCCAAAGTATTCTCTTTTAGTTGGTGGACACTGCTTCGTTCAAGTGGGGAGGAAAATAATCCCTCTTCAAGATGGTGGACCTTTTCAGAAAGTTTCTCCACAGCCGAGACGCAGAGTTGAGTTCGCATATGATGATGGTGCACTCCGTACAAACTTCCGCCGCATGGGTCGAGTACACCTGACGTCATCTGGATCTAGGGATATTTGTTCGTTGTCTAGGTCCTCATAAATCACCTTCCGTACAGCTAATTCCCTCGGGTACTGGATTCCCGTCTCCATAGTGGTCCACTTGCCTGGATGACATACAATTTCTTCCTTGTAGGGATACCTTTCCCTCACAGCTGACAGGAGACGCCTCCAGAGGCTGTAAGATCTTACTCTATTTCCAATAGCTTTGTCAATGCCTGCATTTCTAGCAAGGGATCCCAGCTGCTTGGCTTCGTTTCTATCTAATTCCACGCTCTCGGCTCCAGTGTCCCAGCACCGGAGCAGCCAGGTGAGAAGCTGCTCACCTATACAGCGGCTGAAATCTCTTCGCACATCTCGTAGCTCACGCTCGCATAGGTCTCGGGTAGATACTGCTGTTTTTGATACATCTTCATCTTCATCCTCCTGCTCCCTGGATGGCCTGGCCTCATCTTCTCTACACCTAGACCCAGGAGAAGACTCTCTGCGTTCTAAGCGACCTGAGTCTCTGTACCATCTTTTCACCTTGGTCACAGGGGCAACTTGCCCTGCTATAGCTTGATTCTCTGGCCCAGCCATAGGGTCAACCACTGGGGCTGGATTACCCTCTGCAGGTGCAACTTGAATGGCTACAGCTCGTTTCTCTGGCCCAGGAGCTGGAGCAACTGCAGGAGCTGGAGCTTGAGCAGCGGGAGGAGCTGGAGCGGCTGCAGGAGCTGGAGCTGGAGCAGCTGCAGGGGCTGGAACTGGAGCGACTGCAGGGCCTGGGACTGGAGCGGCTGCAGGGCCTGGGACTGGAGCGACTGCAGCGGCTGGGGCTGGAGCGGCTGCAGGGGCTGGAACTGGGTTGATAGTAGCATCAATTGCAGCTCGATAAGCATAGGCCAGACCCCAGCACGTTACAGTGAGTTGTGTCACTTTGGAACTGCCAGAGTCATTACACCTTTTTTCAAGCATTTTACCATTTTTTTAGGGTTTTGCAGTTGTTCAGGGGTGAATTTCCAAAACATCGGAGGTGCCCACTGCTCTAGATGCTTGCCCATATCCTCCCACACTCCCTGCCACTCACCACTATCCCGCCTCAGGACTGATCTCTGGATGAGTTTCCTAAGTAGTTGTTTAACCTTAAGCAAAACCTGAAGCATATTCAGGAGACATAACAACATGAACATACTGGTCTGAGTATCCCAAGGATATTCAACATCTTGGAGAA
>MU015264.1:2663-13530 GCA_011076525.1 Nettapus auritus | reverse complement strand
GAGTCAAAGGGTCTGTCCCTTGGCAAAGACTGAGCAGAGCAGCTCTGCCCAGCATTCCTGTTCTCAGCTGCCCTTTGTCACCCCTCTGTGAGCTGCAGGAGCATCCCACTCAGGTTTTTCCCTGAGAAGAAACTGGAGACAGCTGAGAGCAGAGAAGCCCCAATCCAAGTGCAGCTGGACAGCATCCTTACCTTGTCTCTGGGTGAAGCTCTGAGCCAGAATGAGTCTGGGAGCTCCTCTTCATCTGGGCCCTGCCTGCTGTGCTGGCCATGCCTGCCCCACAACCCATGGGCTGCAGGGGGGAGAGGAGGCCAGGGAGGGGCTGCTCCAGGGGAAGGCATCTGCACTGCAGGGCATGGCCGTGAGGTGCTCTAACGCCCCCTGTCAGGGCGTTCCTGGCAACAGCTCCCTCTGGCTGCCTGCCCCTCTCTCTGCTGCCTGCAGCTGTCCCTGCTGGGAGCTGCTGCTCTGCGCCCACCTCTTTCCCCCTGCCTGTGATCATAGATCCCATCCCACACGGCTGTGCTCAGCGCTGCCCTGCAGCACCCTGACACCAATAGGGCACTACCAAGGGGCACCTCCGTGGCTGCAGGAACTACAGTAGAGCTGACAGCCCGGCATGGCCAGCCAGGGCAGGGTTTTCTGGGCTGATTTGGGACAACTGTGTTAGGACACTACAAGGGGCTTCTGCCAGACTTCCTCACCTCACAGTGCAATCCATCAACAGTCTCAAAGCTCACTCCACTGCCCACTGCCCTCCCAGAAACAAGACCCAGGAGGAGACCCTCCAGGACCTGCGGCTGCATAGCCCTGCAGCCAGAGACTTACCTTGTCAAAGGCTGGGGAGATTTCTCCTCCAGTCAGCTCTCAGCATCCTCCCACTCCAACTACCTTTAAGCCCTCTCTCCTCTTCTCTCTGTGTGTCACCTGCAGTCAGAGCCCCCAGCCCTGCTGCGCTGTGCAGAGGAGCTGCTCCTGGGCAGAGCTGTCTCTCTGTACCAGGCTCCTCTTGCCAGGAGCTCTCCCTGTCCCAGGAGCCCAGCCCAGTTCAGCAACAGAGGCTCAGCCCAAGGTATTGTAATCAGCCCTCTGGGGGCTTTGGCGATGAGCCCATGAACCTCAGGCACTGAGAGCAAATTGAAGACATCTCTCAAGAAGTCCAAGTCAGATGCAAGTTTCCTGCAGTGTCCCCCGAGGGCCAGGACTGACATAGTCTCCCTTGGAGCCCATTAGAGCAGAACATTGGAGGCAGTGAGGACAAGGAGACAAAGACAATGTGAAGGTAACACTGATGTGGAGACAAGTGCTTCACCAAGCACAAGGGCTGAGCCTTGACTCCCAGCCCCTGGGAAGGGAGATCCTTTCCCTTCACACATTGCTCAGGGTTCTTCCTGGGGCAGTAGGAGGTGGGGATGTGGCTTGCCAAGTGCAGGAGAATTGTATGACCCCTGCCTGGTTCATGGGTGGGGGCGAGGAGGCAACGAGGCCCTGGTGCTTTAACAATAAGCTTTCTCCTCATAGGCCTCAGTGGCAGAGACAACAGCCATAGCCATGGACACAAAGACCTGTGTCGTGCTGGGACTTTCAGCCTTGCCACAGCCCTTGCTCCTCTCCACACAAGGCTGTCCTAAGGATTCCCAGACCTGCA
Organism: Nettapus auritus; assembly: GCA_011076525.1. Taxonomy (NCBI): domain Eukaryota; kingdom Metazoa; phylum Chordata; class Aves; order Anseriformes; family Anatidae; genus Nettapus; species Nettapus auritus. The sequence goes on along the minus strand of MU015264.1, from coordinate 11,882 downwards.
CTTCTTTCCCTGCTGGCTGCAGACCCTTGTGTGTGTGGTGTCACTGGATCTGAGCTGAGTCTGAGAACTCAGATTTTCTTGGTGGCCAAGCTCCTCATAAGGCAGCTCTGTAGGAAGCCTGCTTCCTGGTGAGCAGACACCACTGCTCATATGTTATCCCTCATAGTGCCGAGGCCCTCCTCCTCCTGGGCACTGCTCACTCAGCAGGGTCCCAGGATGCCCTGATGTGTGGGGTTACTCTTCCTCCGGTGCAAGATTACGCTATTCCCCTTGTAAATGTCAAGAGGTTCCTGTAGGCAAAATCTGGCAGTTTCTCAAGGTTCCCCCAGGCTCCATTCTGTCAGTCGTTCATGTCATCAGGCAGACGGTTCAACCTTCCTGTGACTGCTATCTCTGACAAGATAGCAGCATCAGGAGTTGCAGGAAAAGTATGGATAATACAGGAGTAACCTGTTGAATGCAATTGCAGCACAGAGTCACAGAAGGGTAGGGGATGGAAGGCTGCCAGGTTTCCCCTCTTCTGTGCTTCCTTCTCATGCTTGCTGTCAGTTTGTCTGGAGCTGTGTCCTAAATGTTATGGGGCTGTGCAGGTCAAAATTAGAAGGCCCAAAGCCAAGCTGGAACTTAATCTATCTATTACTGTCAAAGAAAATAAAAACTGCTTATATAAATACTTTAAATAAAGGAGGATTAAGGAGAATCATCATCCTTTATTGGATGTGGGAGGAAACCTGGTGACAAGAGAGGAGGTAAAGGCTGACGTACTCAAAGCCTTCTTTGCCTCAGTCTGTAGCAGCAAGAGCAGATGTTCCCCTGGACATTTCTTCCTCCTCATGGCCAGTGCCGTCATTCTAAGGTACAATTTGTGGCAATTTTTTCTTTCCTGCTCTTTCTGACTACCAAAGAAAGCTGCACCAGGGTGGAAAGCACTCCTCAAGTAGGCATCCCAACCCATCAGCCTTCTTGAGGCTCGTCATCCAACCAGACAGAAGTCATTTCACCAGCATCTTCCAAGCCATGGGCCTGCTGCTGGCCTTGCAGCTCCTTGGCTGCACACAACCAAGCCTTGCGCCCTCCTGCTGTCCGGTCATATACGCAAGCAGAAGGGAAAGGACAACTCATATCCGGACCTTTCTGTCAGGGTCCTCCTGGGTATGCAGGCAGAGGGGCTCCCACAGTCAGCATGGCCATAAGGTGCCTTCTGCTGGCCTAGCAGAGCCACTGGCAGATGTCAGGCAAAAAGTACTGATCCCAGGGAGAAGTCAAGGGTGACCTGCCACCTACAGACAGAACTGACCTCACAGTCCCTTTCCATGGCACGTTCCTGCTGCTGCCCTATCAACTGCAGGGACAGAAGTGACCTCACAGTTGCTTCCAGAGTCACACTCCTCCTGCTGGGGAAGGAGATCCTGAGACACAAGTGACCGCTTCCTAGTTCCCATGGGAGTAGGGTTCACCTTTCTGGGTTAGAAAGTAAACAGAGGTTTAAAGAGAAGGTTTGCTGCTCTTCTGTGGATAGAGTATGGAAAGGTCTGTGGCTTAGGGTTATTTTTAGGTCTTCCAAGAAGTCTAGGGTTGAACAGAGCATTCAAATGCTACTGTTAAGGGCAGGGATTAGGGTGAGCAGGAGTGTAAAGGTAAGGGAAAGGGGCTATGGCCTGAGTTTTGCTTCAAGTGATACTTTGAGGTCACGCATTAGAGCAGTGGATTCCTGTCACACTGCTGGAGTAGCGTTTAGGTGTAGGGATTAAAATTACTGGTTCAAATAAAGGAAGGGCCATACATGACTGTTTTAGTCATTGTTACCACACTGTCGACATTTCATGAACCCTCTTACCTCTATGAAATCTTTAATTTCTGCTAGCCATCCTCCTCTTCCTACCCCAAAATCTCACATCTCTCTCTTGTCCAGGCTGCTCCTGACTTCCCCATATCATACTAGAATCACTTTCTGATGACATTCATGATCTCAGAGAATCTTTCTCACCTCTGTTGCCTACACCGTTCCTGAGAAGGAAGTAGAGTTGTAGTCAGGAGGGAGAAGGAAACAAAGGTCTTTAGGAGCATCCTGAGCAATGTGCCCATCAGCTCTGTACCTCCACAAAATTAAGATTCCTACCTATAAGTTTTGCTTCTGAAATGGCTTCTATGGACCCAGGGTTCCTTTTCCCAGGCCCTCACATGTTTCAGTTTTGGACGTGTAGGGATGGGATAAGGAAAGCCAAGGCCTGGATGGAACTGAGCTTGGCAAAGGATGCAAAGAATAACAGCAAGAGATTCTATAGATACATTGGTCAGAAAAGAAAGGCCAAGGAGAGTGCATCTCCTCTGACGGATGAGAAGGGTGCACTGGTAATGACAGACATGGAGAAGGCTGAGGGACTCAGCAACGTCTTTGCGTCAGTCTTCAGTGCCAGTCAGGCTTTTGAAGTCTTTCATTTCCCTGAACCCATAGATGGAGGCAGGGTGGGCAAAGTCCCACATGCTGTAAGTGAAGAGCAGGTTCAGGACCACCTGATGAACATAAACACCTACAAGTCTATGGGGCCTGATGACTTGCATCCCAGGATACAGAAAAAACTGGCTGATGTAGTTGCCAAGCATCTCTCCATCATATTTGAATAGCTCTGGCAGTCGGGTGAAGTCCCTGGTGACTGGAAAAGGAAAACATCACTCCCATTTTTAAAAAGGGTAGAAAGGAAGAGCCAGGGAACTACAGAACTCTGAGCCTCACCTGTGTGTCTGAGAAGATCATGGAAAAGGTCCTCCTGGAACCAATGTCAAGGCCCATGCAAGACAAAGAGGTGATCAGAGACAGCCAGCATGGCTTCACTAATGGGTAGATCATGCCTGACGGATCTGTGGCTTTCTACAATGGAGTGACCACATCAGACAACAACAGAAAGCCGACCGTCTACTACTTGTCATCTACTTGGAGTTCTCTAAGACCTTTGACAGGGTCCCACATGACATCCTGGTCTCCAAATTGGAGAGATACAGATTTGATGGGTGCACCACTCAGTGGATAAGGAGTTGGTTTGAAGGTCACACCCAGAGAATGGTGGTCAACAGCTCTATGTCGAAGTGCAGGCTGGTGATGAGTGGTATACCTCAGGGGTCTGTCCTCGGACCAGTACTGTTTAATATCTCTATCAATGACATGGAGAGTGGGATCGAGTCCAACCTCAGCAAATTTGCAGATGACACCAACCTGAGCAGTGTAGTTGATGCAACAGAGGAAGGGATGCCATCTAAAGGTTAATAGACAAGCTAGACAAGTGGGCCCACGTGAACCTAATGAGGTTCAACAAGTCCAAGGGCAAGGTACTGCACCTGGGCCGGGGAAATCCCAGCCAGGAGGATAGGCTGGGAGAAGAACTCATTGAGAGCAGCCCTGCAGAGAAGAACTTGTGGGTTCTGGTGGAGAAAAAGCTCAACATGAGCCAATAGTACACACTTGTAGCCCAGAAGGCTAACTGCATCCCTGCCTGCATCCAGAAAGGAGTGGCCAGCAGGTGGAGGTAGGTGATTGTCCCCCTCTGCTCTGCCCTCCTGAGGCCCCACTTGGAGTACTGCGTCCAGGTCTGGAGCCCCCAGCACAAGAAGGATGTGGAGCTGTTAGAGCGGGTCCAGAGGAGGGCCATGAAGATGATGAAGGGGCTGGAGCACCTCTCCTATGAAGAAAGGATGAGATAGCTGGGGCTGTTCAGCCTACAGTAGAGAAAGTTCCTCGGTGATGTCTTTGTGGCCCTTCAGTACTTAAAGGGGGCTTATAAAAAAGATGGTGATTCTTTGCTCAATCACATAATGACGGGACAAGGTGGAATGCTTTCAAGCTAAAAGAGGGGAGATTGAGATTAGAGGTTAGTTGGGAATTCTTCACTCAGAGGGAGGTGTGGCACTGGAACAAGTTGCCAAGAGACCTTATAGATGACCGATCCCTGGAGCTGTTCAAGAGCAGGTTAGAGGAGGCCCTGGGCAACTTGATCTCATGGGTGGCATCCTTGCTTGTGGCGGGGAGGTTGGAACTAGAGGATCTTTAAGGTCTCTTCCAACGTGGGCCATTCTATGATTCTGTGGTCTCACAAACTATAACTCAAGCACAAATCACATCCCATCAGCCTTCCAGTGGTCTATCACCCGACCAGAACAGGAGTTGACCCTACATCATCTTCGACACCATGTGCATGCTTCTGGCCTTTGCAGTCCCTATCTGTGCCACATTCCTCCAGCTGGTCTGTCAGCTCCAGAGAGAGAAGTGACCTCCCAGCCTCCTTCACAGCCATATGCGTCCTGTAGGCCCAGCAGATCCTGAGGCACACCTGATCCCATCACAGTATTCCTAGACAGCTCTTCCTTATGGCCTTTGATCTGATGACATACCTGTCACCTCACATGGCCCTCCAAAGCTATGCGCTGCCTCAGGACCTCACAGTCCCTGCCCTGCCTCAAGGGGAAAAACAACGTAAATTAGGGGTAAGAGTGGGGTTGAAAATGAGATGTCCTGTGTACGTGTTGGAGGATTAGGTGTTCAGAACAAAGTGTAGGGATTAGAGTAGGTCACCCTCCAGGGTTAAGGGAAAGGCAAGAGCTTTAAGGGAGGGATTGGTGTTCTGCTCAAGATTCCTGCTCAAGATTTAGAATGAAGACAAGGTTGGAGGCTTATAGTTTGGGTCTGGGTTGATGGCTGGGGTTAAGGCTGCCATTTTAATCATTGGTTAGGTTTAATTATCCTTCTGCTCGCCCTTCTAGTAGGAGATGGGTTTGACATCTGCCTTTTCCAAGTCCCAAGGAATGTCTTTCATCAATCTGTCCTTTCCAAGGTCTTTGAGATAGGTCTTATGATGACATCTGCAGCTTCACCAGCACCTCTCTCACCCGTCCCACACCACCTCTAAGCAACCTGAGGGCTGACCAAGAGGATGATGAAGGGTTGGGAAAAGGCTTGGTTAAAATCTCTGAGGAGGGCTGTTCTGTGCTTCACACAGACAGTGATGGTGGTGTCATAGAAAACAGTGACTCTTGTGAGGACAGAAGAGCAGGTGGATAAGGCCTTGGGCCTGCCAACACAGGATGCACACACATGAACTCTGCAGGAGTGGGAAGAGGAAGACTGGATCCAAAATACAGATTATGAAAGCAAAGACCATGAGTATCAATGTGGCACTGTAGGAGAGCTCAGGCAAGAAAGGGTCCATGACACAGGGACTACAGAACTGTAGCTGGGAGGAGGAGACATAATTCCTGTACTTGAGAGAAATCCCTGTGGTTCAGGTGCAGCTGCCTTCTGGAGCCAGACCTTCCACTTCACGACTCTTGCAGAGAACAGAGATGGCATAGAGCTCAGGGCTGACTGTAGGACATGGGCCCCAGCAGGAAGCCCTCCAGCCATGCAGAAGGTGCAGCTGCTAGCTCTGCCACCTCTGTGGTAGAGCAAAGGGGGTGTTGTTCACATTAAGGAAGCTGGGCACCATCTGGTGTAGGGTGATCGAGCTGTACAAGGTCTGCAAGGAGGACAAATCCCCATGGAAGAAGGCCCCGGGTATCTGCAGGTGCTGGCTCTCAGCAACCAGAGCACTGATGAAGGCGTTCCACATCCCAGTCACCATGCTGGTCATGTAAAAAGGAAGATGAGATTTTTATTTATTTATTTATTTATTTATTTATGGATATAGGACCTTCCATGTGGACATCAGGGGAAATTCAACCAATGATTTCTTAGTGTCCCTTTCCCTTTTCTTCATGGAAACTATTCTAGAGCATTTTGGTCCCTCCTACCTTGTTAGGACACCAATGAGCAAGATGTTCTTTCTCAGTTCCGAAAAGAAATGGTGAAGGGTGTTCAGAGAGATGACATGATCCCTGCCTTTCATGGCTGAGGTGTCCTGCCACACACTGGGAACAGAATAGGGGTTAAGGGAGGGAAACATTTGTTCTCATGTTTGACAACCACACTCTAATAGAACAAATCACATCCACATCTCCTGTGTTCAGAAATTAAGAGTTGGTGATGACTTCAGTCTGCTTCACACACCACACCCCAGGAGAGAGCCTGCTGCCTTCAGGAGCTGTCAGCCCTGAGGCCTTGGGGACACCCTGAGGGAGCCCAATGGCACAGAGCAAGCGATGCCATGGTTGGGTGCTGGTTCTGCTGCTGAGCTGAGCCGGGCTCCTGGGCCCAAGGGGAGCTCCTGGGAAGCAGGCAGCACTGCAGACAGACAGCTCTGCCTAAGATCAGCTCCTCTGCACAGTGAAGCAAGACCAGGGGCTCTGACCACAGTTGGCACGGGGAGAGGAGAGAAGAAGAGAAGGGTTGGAGGCAGCGAGGCGTGCAACAACAGAGGACAGCATTTGGCAGGACTGATCTCTAGACTCTTGACACCGTGAGTCTCTGGCAGCAGGGCAATGCAGATGGGGTTGCCAAAGAGTTCTTCTACAGCTGTCACATCCGACAGCTGACAGCATCTGTCAGGATAGGTCTCACTCTACCTGTAATGTGGACTAGAAAATGCTTTAGAGAGTGGCATTTATGAGGTGGCCTCATTTGGCATTTATGAGGGGACATTATGAGAGAATGGAATTTCTTCAAGAGGAAGACCGAGGCTTGGTTGATCTGAAGCGGAAGGCTTTTTTTGTTTGTGCTTTCAGATTCCTGCAGAGGAGAGGAAATGGGTTTCATGGCAATGGGTTTTCTGGATTGCACAGGAGACTGAGATTCTTAGAATATTGCACTGAGAGATCAATATGTTCACGATGAACTTGATAAAGTCCCTTTAGGCACATCAGCTTAAAGACTGCACCAACATCATGTCTGTGGTCTCCTCAGGTTTTAAGTGAGCTGATCTTTAGGAGCTGCATCCCTGTGATGCCCATGGACAGGGCCCTGTACTCAGGAGTCCTCTGCAGGGCAGAGCTGAACACACAGCTTATGGGATGGGGTCTGTGAGCGTGGACAGGGAGGAGATGTGGGGAGAGACAACCCGCTCCCAGCAGGGACATGGGCAGGCAGCAGGGACAGCGGTAGGAAGAGAGGGAGCTGTTGCCAGAAACACTGTGCGAGGGAGGGCTCAGGCACCTCCCTGCCATCCCCTGCCACCCCTTCCTTGGGACACCCCCTGCTCTCCTCTCCCACCAGCACAGCCTCTGCCCTCAAGCCCTTGGTATTCCCAGAATGAGCTGCCTCCTCCGCAGACAGAGCTGCATCAGAGGAGGGTCTGCTGAGTGTCCGTCTGTCCCTCCCTGGCCTTGCCTCCACCGGCAGCTGCACGGTGGCATTCCTGCTGGCTTCTCCACCTGGCCGTGCTGCTGCTGCTCTTGTTGCCAGGCTGGCTGGGGATGGGGGTTTCACATGCACATGGACTGAGCCCTGGGTGAACTTGGGGAAGGGGAGTATGGGGACAGGGTGAGGGGTCTGGAGATGTGTCTGGATTCCTTTGCTCCCAGCAGTGTCCTTGTTCCTTAGGCACTGGAACAGGCACCACGGGGAAGTGGTCACTGCACTGAGGCTGCCAGAATTTAAGAAACATTATGGCAAACCCTTAGGCATATGGACCAATTCTGGGGTGTTCATATACAGATTCAGGGGTGGGATATGATGATCCTTGTGGGGCCCTTCAAAGCTGAGATATTCATTGACTCCATGAACCTCTGAGTGTAATTGTCCTGTAGCTCAAAGAGATACCAGCACAGGTCAAATGAGCCCAAATGTTGCTGTCCGCTCTCAAGGACACTGCACTGAAGGGACCATCGTCTTGTGTCTGAGGATCCACAAGTTTTCACTTGAAATGCCCAGGATTTATGCCTTAGAGAAAGTCCAGGGTTTATGCCGTAGAAAAAGGAGTGGGGTGGACAGCTAGACAGAAAATGGAAAAATAAATCCCCACACTCCTGCTCTGCAGTTGGGTGAATTGTGAGCAACAGTATGGAAAAGCTCCTTATTATCAGGTGATTGAATCTGAGACTACCCCATGTTCCTCTTTACCTCTGGCTGTGGGACAGGACTGATTCCTTCCTTGCCCACAGCAGAGTATGCTGCTCCCAGGGACAGCCTCAGTCAAGTAGAGCACATGAAAGGGACCTGCCAAATGTCTGCCTGAATGGGGAAACCTGTTTTGAAGGGGAGGTAGTGGGGAGGGATATGTGAAAAATGGAACAAGTTTTTCTCAGCTATGTCTTCTAATTTATTTATGCTTTTTTCCTCCTTGGGCAGGACCCTATGCCCAGAAGCAGCCAATGTCCAACAGCAGCTCTGTGAGTGAGTTCCTCCTCCTGCCATTCGCAGGCACACACGGGAGCTGCAGCTCCTGCACTTCACGCTCTTCCTGGGCATCTACCTGGCTGCCCTCCTGGGAAACGGCCTCATCCTCACAGCTGTAGCCTGTGACCACTGCCTCCACACGCCCATGTACTTCTTCCTCCTCAACCTCGCCCTCCTAGACCTGGGTTGCATCTCCACCACCCTCCCCAAAGCCATGGCCAATTCCCTCTGGGACTCCAGGGACATTTCCTATGCAGGATGTGCTGCACAGGTCTTTATATTTCTATTCTTCGTCTCAGCAGAGTATTCCCTTCTCACCATCATGGGCTATGACCGCTATGTTGCCATCTGCAAGCCCCTGCACTACGGGACCCTCCTGGGCAGCAGAGCTTGTGCCCAGATGGCAGCAGCTGCCTGGGGTAGTGGCTTTCTCTATGCTGTCTTGCACACTGCCAATACGTTTTCCCTTCCCCTCTGCCGAGGCAATGCTGTGGACCAGTTCTTCTGTGAAATCCCCCAGATCCTCAAGCTCTCCTGCTCAGATAACTACCTCAGGGAAGTTGGGCTTCTTCTTCTTAGTGCCTGTTTAGGTGTTGGCTACTTTGTTGTCATTGTGCTCTCCTATGTGCAGATCCTCAGGGCTGTGCTGAGGATGCCTTCTGAGCAGGGACAGCACAAAGCCTTTTCCACGTGCCTCCCTCACCTGGCTGTTTTCTCCCTGATGGTCAGCACTGCCACATTTGCTTACCTGAAGCCCCCCTCGATCTCTTCCCAGTACCTGGACTTGGTGGTCTCATTTCTGTACTCTGTGGTACCTCCAACTGTGAACCCCCTCATCTACAGCATGAGAAACCAGGAGCTCAAGGATGCTTTGAGGAAACTCTGGATACATGCCTCTTTATCATTTATAATGCACCCAGAACTGTAACAGAATTCTTAAAAAAAAAAAGAAAAAAGAAAAA